>SZWC01008147.1:11796-24296 GCA_023375785.1 Penium margaritaceum
ATTGTGTTGACCACAATGTGCTTTCTCATACAGAGTGTCGCTAAAAGGGTTCTCTCATTCCCTCATAATTGACCATTCTGGATGAAGGAGCAAATTGTACATGCACAGCACAATTCAGAGCAGCCCGGTCATGCCATGTCCGTAGCAGCCTCCTCGAGGAAATTTGCTCACTCACAGAAAGTGATGTTCTCAATGCCGCTAAGCCACCCTTGGTGGCCTTTAGGTGCTGAACACAATCCGTTTTTTCTCACCTTTGTTCAAATCAAATGTTGGATCCTACCATTACACAACAAGGTGGAAGGAGTACATTTATCTGTTTAAAAGGACTCGTAGTAAATTTTGTGTGGGTGATTACAATAACGTGGTAATGTGTCATACATAGAAAGCACCAAAGACTATTTTGTGTACGTGTTCCTGTATGCCAGGATCTCCAAGGTCCCTCATATGCCTTCAGTCACATATGACTGTTGTAGGGGAGGAGGACAGAGACAGACAGACAGCCGGTTTTGAAATAAATTGATTAGGTATGCAGTAAGCAGAATCGGACGGGACTGAAAGCGGTGAGCTGACGCGGACATGGCCAGCAGCCGTCTAGTGTGCGAGGATCTTGTGACGTCACAAATCTTAGCTATCACATCCTCCTAAATTTATCCTAACCAAATGGATAAGGAGTCAAGCAGTCCTTGTTTCTGCCTAACTTGTCCAAACTAATCGACTGAATGACATGAGCCCCCTCAAACCAAGACTAGTTTTTGCTGCTTTCAATCAATGCAATCACTTATAACTTTGTAAAATTTAAGGTTTGAATTTTGAACATGCAAAAAAATCAAGCCAATTGCACGCGTGACTTAGAAAACTTCCCCACGATGCACCTCGGGCCGCCTGGCTTCAAATCATTCCGCTATGACTTTGTGACATGACTGACTACCACATGTTCAACATGTGAGAACTAGGAGTTTGGATTCAAGACATGTTGTGATATGTTTACTTATCCACTTGGTTCAACATAGTCAAAACTGTGAGGATGCAGGAAAGGACGGAAACACCATACATGCAGTTGGTAGAAGCATGCAAGGGAGAGAGAGAAAAGGAGCAAGGGTATAGCACCAGCATCAGGAGCAATTTTCCACTCTCAGGGACATTTAGACCTTGTTGTAGAGGCTCCCAAGATTGCAACGGACTCCACTTGGCACTATCGAATCTAGACCACAAGGGCAGCCAACTTCATCCACTGGCTCTGGCAAGCAACTGCAGGTATCTGAGGGATTCTTCCAGGCAATTGTAAGTACCTAAGGAGCACAATTCAAAGGTGGAGGAGGTGCATGTACGTACATGTGGGATCCGCATCTGTCTCACAGCACACATCCTCGGGTGCATCGGTGACACTAGCGCGTCAAACCCCCTTGAGACAGGTGACTGGCCTCTCCTTCAGTGGGGTGCCCATTCCACGGGTGCTCGTCCTAGTGCCTGAGGTTTTCCTCCCCACAGATTGGCGAAGAATAGGACTTCAAGACTTCACCACCATGTTACGAGAGCGATAATGGGTTTGACTGATGGGAGGTACTTTTCTAAGTGTGAGCTAACAAAAGTGGATGTGGCCCTATTACCTAAGACAGTACCAAAGCACTGACTCTAGCTAGACTTGGAAACCCATGAGAGCCATGCACGCTCTGCTCTATGCCCTTCCTAAGGAGATGGTCATTGATTTCCATCCTAGGAAGGGGATGGGTGATGGGGCCGACCTTCGTTGCGGGTGGGAGTTCGTCCTGACCTCAATCATTCCCGGGACACACATGAGGGCTGCCTAGATCAAGGAGTTCCACTTTCTATGCTAGGAAAACAAAGTCAAAAGTAGCATTGTAGTACCGCACGATGCACGTTTACAGTCAGCTGGGCACTGGCGGAGGGTCCTAGCTCTAGACGTTTGGAACCATCATGCTCAATGCACACATGGACTCTACCAACCTCTTTGCCTTCATCTATTATCCCATCCTAGACGAGCTGATTCCTTGACCCAGAAGTACTATCTCTAACGAAAGAGAGCCAAGGAGGCTGCTCAAGAGCATCAAGCGAGCTCCTTGGTAGTGGTGACGACTGCATCCCTGAAAACCCCTTTCACTCTCAGCTCATCCTATTCCTTCTTCCTCTCCCTCTTCACTGCCTGTATTAGCTCGGGACATTGCTGTCACCACATCGGAGAGGAAGTAAAGGAGTAAGCACGACAAGGGGCATAAGTAGTAGCAGCAGTAGCAGCAAGCGAGGAATGGCAGTGGATGCTCTATCCACTACTACAACTACAATGGCACTCATCACTACACGGAGTGCCAATAGCCCCTAGACTGGAGCCGGAACACATGTGGCCTCCAGGTTGCACACGCCCGGTGGACGTTGCCAGGTACCACCCATGCGAGGCCCGATGCAACCGTGAAAGCAACAGAGCCATCCTCAACTCGAGAATGCGTTCAAGACATGGATCCTTAAGACTACACCATCCTGGATCTTTGGTAGTTGCTAGCGCTACTCAGTCGGGGAAGTATGAGTATATGCTCACAGTTGTGTGGTCCATAGACAACATGTCCTCCCTTGTTTGTTATCCGGGATGATCCATGTGGAGGAGCTGATGAGGATGGACCTGATAGTACTCACAGGTTTGATGAGTCGCAAATTCATGTTGGTTGGCATTGTTATGACTCCTGTATTTACCATCCAGCAAAGGCACAATGCTATGAAACATGTTACTCTATATTGACGACGAGTCATGAGGCAAGTAATACCTGGAACAATAGCTCCGATGTCACCCATTACATTACTTGTCCTCGTGGTGACTTTTTGGTGTTTGGTCCCGTTACACCAATTAGGTCTATTTACACAAGATATGGTCAGTCCAAGGCATTAGGGTGGTGGATTTCAATGGTTCGTCTGGCCCCTTGAACACTTCTGACGAGCTCTTTGTCCCTAGTCTTGAACTCAGCCTGCTCTTTGTTTGTGCTGGCACCAAGATGGGTCTCTCTGTTGAGAAATCTGCTAATTACACCATATAGACTACTTTTAACATGGGTGCCATTATTCTTTGCGCCTCTGTTGGTCATGATTTGTATCAGGTGTCTTATTGTACTTACTCTACCTATTCCCCTTCTCTCGTATCCACCCTTTTGTTTGTCACTTGTCTTTCTCTAGAATACCAGCGTTGGCTATATCACCGCCTTTGCCATGGGACCTCAAACATTGTGTCCAAGCTCATTCGGACTCAGCCAGCCCTCAATCTTGATGTTGCTTACTTCGAGAAGCCGTTCAAGACCGACTGTACTTTCAATTTCTCAAGGAGATGCAACATTCTAGCCATCATGACTACACTTCACGTATACCACATCCGCTAGAGTCGGTCCACTCAGACCTTCTTGGTTCCCTCCATCTTGAGTTTGTCTCAGATCGGGGGCGCTATGTTCTTACCCCAGCTGATGAATTTACACAGATGACGTGGGCCTATAGCCTCTGCCGCAAGAGCAAGGCCGTCCCAGTGGTCCGCATGTGGCTGGTGATGGCTGAATGCTGCTCTTGTCACACTCTTCACACTATCTGTTCGGATCCCTGTGGTGAGTTCTTAGGCAAGATAAATCTCTTCTTTGCTGAGCATGGTGTCTTTTACCAGCTCTCCATCTCTGCTATGCCACATGAGAACACTGTTTCTGAGTACTAGAATTGCACCATAGAGGAAGCGGCTCATGCCATACCGTCTGAGTACGTTCCTCCGGATTCATTTACCTTTGAGGGGTTCTCCTACATGACGTGGGTCTTGAACCGCTTGTCATGTCATCCTCTTTTGGACCATGCCACGCCAAACAAACTCTGGTTCCAACATCAGGCTGACCTCTATCTTGCTTATACTTGGGGATTTCTAACTTGCATTCAGTACACCAAGGACCAGCAAGGGTCCAAGGTCTCACCTCGGGGTCGCAGGTGTGCCTTCCTTGACATTTTGCTACGGTCAAATGCCCAGCGCTTTCTTGACCCCGCTCGTCACCGCATGGGTGAGTCCTGAGAGACTCTCTTCTTTGAGGTTCTGCGTGTTGCGACTTCTCCAGCATTACATTGATGCCCGCTCACCATGTTCCCACTTGTGAGGCTCCTCCATGGATGGGGGTTCTACGCCTATAGATGGGTCAGTCCAGGCCCCCTCACTTGCGGTTTACTATCCGGGTAATGACGATCCAGCCATCTTGGCTATGGGCCTAGTTGCCTCGTCACTTCCCTCCAGTACATTTGGTTGGTTTTCACGCATCTCTCACTATGCTCTGTTGTGTCCTCCCAGCTTGTGAACATTGGCGTGCAGATGACTGACGGCAAGACGCGACGCTGATGGAGTGTCGTCTGGTGGGGCCAACGCACGCTGAGGCATACAAGCAGCTTGCTGGAGCCTCCTCCCTCCCATGTGCTCAACTCCATTGGCAAACCTCCTCGGCACTCATGCCGCCGGCAGTCTTTGTCACTGCATATGTTGTCTACATGCATCTAGTGCTGGGTCTGATTGCACTGTTGCATTCGCAGTGTTGTGTTATGCATAAGGTCCAAGTTTCATGATTTTTGGGCACTGTTGGTATCGGGGACTAGCGTAGACACCGCCAGGGTTTAGGCGGCCATAACTCTTGACTGCTATTTTTCTAGCTGATTGTGACCGCAGGACTACGTTCCCAACGGAGGTAGTATGATATGGTCCAGTTTTCAAGCAAGACCGACGACGCCTGGGTTCTAGGCTGTTGGCCGTCTGGCAAAGCTCACCGAGAAAACCCTGTCTGCCAGAGAATGGACTTTTTTCTGATTGGCTGGTGAGCTGAGTAACAAGCTCTACAGAGCTGGGGGGGAGGCTAGTTCTTGGAGGGGTCTCACATTGTTGTTCATTCTCAGTTCTTAATCAGTCATTTCCAGTTTTCAGCTGTTGTCTGGCGTGCGCAGTTCTGAGTAAAAAACACTAGAGCTCTCAGACTTAGGCTCTGGTGTTGCAGACTCAGGAGGAAGCTTAAGCAACGAGCGTGGGTTCCCGCACGCTGCATCAACAACGCTGCTGTCCCAATCTGCTGCTACACGAGATTTCCAGCTGCCCCTATGCCAGTGTCAGTCCCCCATGGCACACTTGCTCCCATGCCAACGTCAGTTTGCTCTAGAACACCTACCCTTGTGCCAGTGTCAGTTCCCCATGGCACACCTACTCCCAGGCCAATGTTGGTCTCCTTGGCACTCATGTTCATGTGCCAGTGTCACTTGCCTCTGGCACACCTTATCTTATGCAAGTGACCTCATCCCCGATCACACCTGGTCATGCACCGGCGTCTGTTGCCTTACCGATGAGGTGCCACCAATCCATAATCCTCCTGCATCCCCCTCATCTTCCCTGCAAGCCTACAGCTTTTGCGGTAGTGGCTCAGCTGCCTACTACACAACAAATGATAGTACCTCAATTTTAGGATACTCCCTTGAGCCCTGTGGCCCTCTTCTTCCACTGGCCTCCAGGGCTCAATGGATGACTGACTTGGCATCCAAACGTCCCACTCGCAGTGTTCGAGTGGCAAGCTAGGCACAAAGGCCCTTGGCAGAAGTGTCCAGGCAAACTAACCGAGGTACACCCAGCATGCCCCCACGGTCATGGGTTGGTCTACTGTTAGTTCTTGATCGCTTTCCATGCCACAACTGACTTTGTCGTGGTTTGGCCAGTTCCACATACGTGTGTCTTGGCCACCTGGAGCTTTCCCTCAACGGTGCTTGATCCAGACATGTTGAAGGACGCACTCTCAGCTCATGACATAGAGCTGTAGCATGGTACTCATGATGATGAGCTCAGTGTCATCCGTGAAAACGATGTCTATGAGATTGTAGACCTCCAGCCTAGGCAAGAGGTTGTACAGGTCAAGCGAGTCCTTTGCACAAAGATAAAGCCTGATGATACACCGGATCCCTACAAGAGGTTGTAATTTGTGATGTTCCTATCCACCTATACAGTTTACTGTGACCTCTTGGCCGTGTCCATGCCCATACAGATCCCTGATGCGGACCCAAGTAGTACCGGTGCGTCATCTGGTGGTGGAATACCATATTGGAGCTGACCGAAGACCGTCCCAGGGCTCTGGACGTTGCCTGGGACCTCCTGCATTTTTTTTCTACAGCACCTAGGAGTTTATCGATGGACTGAACATGGGCCTGATTTGCATGTTTTACCATTGTGTGTCTACCGTTTGATGCCGGATACAAGCATATGACCAGTCGTAGCGTCCGGCTTGTGAATCTGCACATCTAGGTTCAGACGACGTAGCATTCTGACATGTCTACGTTGAGTTACGGCCAAAATAGTGGTTTTGGGCTGGTTTTCGGAAAGACCTTGTGCTACCACGTGCGACACCCACCGTGCACCGCGGCAGGTACTTATGCCATGGACCTATCATTTTTCTCTTCATACTGCAAATGCTATTGAAGCATTTTGACACTTTGACTTGTGTCTCCTAGCCAAACCCTTGCCATTGTGTGTACGACATGTGACTATCATCAACGTCTGACCTGGCACTGATGCCTAGTTAGCGGCTGTATTGCTAGGAAGCTTCCACGCATCTTCTCATGGTATCAAAGTGGTGAGACAGTTCTCACCGAGCTACACAACAGAGACACACTAGAGCAGCACGGTGAGTGTCACCGCTACAGCCGATCCACGGGGATCTATCGATGACACCCGACTACCAACGACGACACCCACCTTGAGCACGTGAGAGTGCATGAGCAGCATCCGCTAGCAGTAGCAGGTGACAGCTACAGCAAGCGGCAGCCGCTACCAGCAGCTAGCATAGGCACTAGCAGCAGCGGCAGCAGGCCGCAGCCGCAGCAGGCGGCGGCGGGCAGCAGCAGCAGCTCGTGACAGCAACAGCATGTAACAACAGCAGCGCGCAATAGGAGCAGCGTGCATCAGCACTACACAGCGACAGCGACGGCGGCAGGCAGCAGCAGTGTATAGCACCAGCAACATTGAGCAGCAGAATCAGTGGCAGCGTAGCAGAGCAGCAGCGTAGCAGTAGCGCGTGACGACAGTAGCGTGTAGCAGCTGTAGAGCGCAACAGCTACACCAGCACAACGCAACTGCGTTGTAGCACAGCAGCACCATACAGTGGCTGCCACAACCGTGCAAGCAGCCCCGCGGCTGCTACTGCAGGTGCCGGCACAACAAAAGTAGCAGTCGAGCAGAAGCTGCTACGGAGCTTTCGTGTAGCTTTCGCACGGCTATTGCAGAGCAGCGCCCCCTACGGAGCGAGAAATCAACAGAGGATTGTCAAAACAAAGGGGAGGGTTGTCCCAATGTCAACATTTTTCTTGCTGATGTCATCATGTTTGTGCTGATGTTAGCAAACCCCTGCTGCCGTCAGCACTTGCCATAGTCAAGTTTTTGGTTGGGGAGTCAAAAGTTGCTAGCGTTTCAAATTTTCAAGAAACGCTGACGGTTTTACAATCAGCCTAGTTTGACATCCCGGCCCATACTGAGCGTTGACATGGCTCCGGCCGATGATCACGGCAAAAGACCACTAGATCCCTCTTCTTCCTCATCAGGGGTCATGAGCCCACCCTTGCAGGCTATTGAGGACCTACGAAACCAGCAGGACGAGATGCGTAGTCTGCAGCAGCAGCAGCAGACTGATGCCATCTGTACGCTCACTGAGTTTCTTCGTGGTCAATCCATGGCCCCACGGCAGATCTCTGAGGGAGCTGTCGGTGCCGCACCCTCTGCACAGCATTCACTACCAACACCGGTGACAAGAGCAGGATGTGACCCGCCACCTCTTGATCCTTGGGATGAGGACCATGACATGCCAAGTATGGAGAGCGGCACTCACGAGAGCGAGATTCGTGTGCTTGAGGAGCGTCTTCGCCAGCTCCAGACAAGTTCTCGGCCCCCACACACATTTGTTTCCTCTTTTCCCGAGATTCGATCCTCACCTGAACTCCATCCCAATGACTTTCTTCTTCCCCATCCCTCGCCCTTCTTAGCTTGTGGTTGCTCTCCCTACGGAGCGGCAACCTAAGGACTTTGAGACACCACCCCCACGATATGTCAGCGAGGACAGTTTTGACTGTTGGGCAATCCTTTTCCAGGTTTGGGCCACTTAAGAGGGAGTGTGGCCCTACTACCACAGTCCGTATCAGGTTACAAACCACATACACATGCTGACAGTGGCCAGGGCGATGTGCAAACTCCTTTGCGCCATGCCGTGCGAGACCGTCTTAGACTTCCGCCCATTCCTTGGAGAGGCCGGCACAAGCACAGGCGCTGATCCACGTGGGGATAGGGACCTAGCATTATCCTTGCTTACTACATAGACGTACGCCACCCGCGCCACCCACATTAGTGCCTTTCACACCCTTTGTCAGGGACCTGCCGAGCCTGGAGCCAACTACTGGCGGTGTGCCATGCACATCTACACACGCCTTGGGACCTCATGAGGTACACAGCTGTGGGCACTTCGCACGATCATGCTCGGAGTCCGCCTTGAGCACACAGACATCTTCACGAGGTACAAGGACACCATGCTCAAGCCCTTCTCTTCCTCCTTGCAGCTTATTCCCTGGGTACATCAGCTTTTTCCTCCGGGTGACTTCAGCCCATGAGGCAGTCGTGGTTCATTAGAAGAGTCCCCTTGCTGTAGGAGTCATCGTGTCACCACAGACGCCCCTCCTACAGTCTACTCCTCCATCCTCTGGCACGTCCTCCTCTTCCTCTCCCACCTCGATTACACCAACTCAGACACAGGATGTGGCAACAGCAGCACAGGGAAAGAAGGGGAAATGGAGGTGCGGTTCGAGCCAACAGCACTCACAGCAGCAGCAGTCATCAGGTAGTAGTCATGGACACATTGTTTGTTGGAATGATGCTCCTCACCATGGCAGGAGTGACTCCAAAAAGGAACACCAAAAAGACAAGCCTTAGTGGCTCAGTGGTTAATGGTGTCCACCTCTAGAGGCAGGGGCCCGGGTTCAAGTCCCACAAGATGAGATTCTGCCCTGCCTCAAGGGAGGTGGAAAATAGATGCCAGGAAGCTAGCTCAACCTCTAGAGTTCCTCTTTAAGTTTCTAGAAGGCCAGGTGAGGGTCCAGGAAGGTGGCACACCTTCTAGAAGGGGTGACTTGTCCTACAAGGCATCTAGGGGTGTCTTGGTCTTCTGGAAACCTTCCCTCCTACTAGAAGCAAGCTGAGGAATCTAGGAAGGGGCAGAAGCTTCTAGAGGAGGGAAGGGATGCCTTCCTAGGTGGGGAAAGGACAGCCTACCAAGGAGTACTCTAGAAGCCATAGAATCTTCTAGGAAGCTCCAAATCTGGCATGCTTTGGTGTTCTGGAAAGCTTGGATCAGCAGCTATAAAATTCCACTGCTTGTGGGCCTTGATCAAGTGTTCATTCCCAGTCAATTGAGGCCAAAAACTGCTGCCTCAATCTCTGACCAGTATTTTGCCATCCTTGGAACCAGTTGCTTCCACAGTTTCAGTCTCTCCAAAAACAGTTGGTGGTGTGAAACAGCCACTGCTAGGGACCCTCCAGGGTGCACACTCACCCTCAGGCCAACAAAGGGTTATGGGCTCACGCCTCTAAGGGGCTCAAAACCAGCTTGATTTCACGCTTCCAACAGTAAGACATGGCAACCAGCGAGCAAGAGAGCAGCCGCGCTGTCCTTAATTTTGATGGGACAAGCTTTGCCTTGTGGAGGTGGCAGTTTGAGGTCTTCCTCGACGACAAGGGACTGCTTGAGCTCGTAAAAGATGATGAGACTGCTCCACCGGAGACTGCAACGGCTGAGGTGAAGGAGGCATACAAGAAGCGCAACAAAAAGGCATTGGCGCTTCTTGTGTCCGCGTTATGTCCACCACAACTTGGGCACATCCAAGGATGCACCCTAGCCGTGGACGCATGGTCAAAACTCTGCTCCATCTACCAGTCAAGCAACCTTGCCAATCAGCTCTTCATCTTCAAACGGCTCGTCACCCTCTGAGCAAACGAAGGCAACAACATCATGGAGATCATGCAGCAGATTGAGTCCCTCGCAACGGAGTGCGTGGCCACGGGTTGGGAGGTCGACTCTCAGTTGCAAGCTATGATCCTCCTTCTGGCCTTGCCAGACAGTTGGAGTCCCATGATCACAGTCCTTGGTGGCTGGCCTTCCGAGGAGCTGAAGTACCCGAAGGTTGCTGAGTACGTGCGCAATGAGTGGATGCGACGTGGCGGTCGAGAGAGTGCAGCGGCATCAACTTCAGCTTACACAGTTCATCCTCAAAGTGGAGGCCGAGGCGACAAGTGGAAGGGTGCCAAACAGGGCACTAAGAAGGGTGACAAGAAGGGGGAGTGCTTCAATTGCGGCAAGGAGGGCCACTACGCGCGCAACTGTCCCAAGAAGAAAACACATTGGTCGCAGCGGGGCGGGAAGAAAGATGAGCACGCCCTTATGGCGTACAACTCCACCAACTTGAAGGATCCGGGAGTTGCCGTCATCGACTCCGGATCAGGCCGCCACACGCAATGCAACAGGGTGGCATTTATCACCTACGGTGCCTCGGAGAGACGCATGACGGTGGCCAATGGAAAAATAGAGGTGGCCGCCGGTGAGGGTAACGTCCGCATTGAGTCAGTTGTGGATGGCAAACCTGTCACGAGCACAATCTACGATGTGCTGCATATGCCCAACTTTGGGGCAAACTTGCTCTCCATCAGCCGCCTTACCGACAAGGGACTTGAGGTGCTCTTCACAAAGGAGGAGGCCGTCATCCACAAAGAGGGCAAAGGTGAGGTGATTGCACATGCCAAGAGGGAAGAGGACTTGTACCTGCTACGCGCGAAGATCCTCAGCAGCCGGGTGGGGTCCAACGCCGCCAATCTTGCAACGAAGGATGGAGGAAACCTGGACCTATGGCACCGCCGACTCTGCCACATCTCTCCATCGACCGTGAAGGAGATGGCTAAGAGGGAAATGGTGCGGGGTCTCCAAATCAGCGGCCTTGATGGAACCAAGGAGACCGTGTGTGAGCCATGCATCATTGGCAAATCAACTTGGCAGCCGTTTGTCGCCAAGGGGACGCGTACATCGACAAAACTGGCCGTGGTACACACAGATGTGTGTGGACCGCTTGAGAGCTCCATCGACAGAGCTCGCTACTTCCTCACCTTCATCGATGACCACAACCGGAAACTCTGCCTCTACCGAATGAAACAGAAGAGTGAGGTCCTTGCGTGCATGCAAGAGTTTGTGGCTGATGTGGAGCGGCAAACAGAGTTGAAGGTGAATGCGTTCCGGAGTGACAACGGCGGTGAATATGCGGGGTGCCTTGGGTGGATGAAGAGCAAGGGGATTGAGTGGCAGAAAACAACTCCACACTCCCCACAACAGAATGGCGTCACAGAGAGGGCAAATTGCACAATCCTTAACATGGTGCAATCCATGTTGAGCGACGCCGGCCTTACACAACGGTATTGGGCGGAGGCGGCAAGGACAGCAGCGTACATCATGAATCTCATGCCGACCAAGCTGCTGAAGGACAAGGAGAGCAATGTGTGGAAGACGCCACAAGAGGTGTGGAGCGGGAGAAAGCCGGCGGTGGATCACCTCCGCACGTTTGGTTGTGTTGCACATGCAATGGTGTAGGCACGTGAGGGACGGAGCAAGCTGGACCCGCATACCCGCCAGTGTATATTCCTTGGATATGAGAGCGGAAGCAAGGCGTATGGGCTCTTTGACCCAAGGAGGTAGCAGATTGTGTGGAGTCGCGACGTCACGTTTGACGAGAAAAGCCGTTGGACAGACAAGGAGGCAGGTCTCTTCAAGAGGGGGGAGTGGATGCCACTCCTTGAGGGAGAGACGCCGGAGGACGTGAATGAGGGTGACGTCCTCGCAGTAGCACCAGCCGGAGAGGATCGCCCGAGGGATGTGCGACCGGCAGAATATGTTCCGGCCAGTTCGGACGAAGAATCCGAAGCACCAGAGATGGACGTGGAGGCGGGGAGTCGACCGATGTCTCCAAGCTCTCCAAGAGAGGGGAAGCAGGTGCTCAGAGAGGATGGCACCGAAAGGGGACAGCAACAACAACAACCGCCTCAAGAGCCCCGCACGAGCAACCGTCTACGAAGAAGGACAAAAAGGTACGATGCCAACAAGGGCATCTGGACAGGGTTTGCACAAGTCTTCTTCATGCAAGAGGAGCGTGAATGTGGCACTGCACAAGAAGGATGGGGCTGAGTGAGAGGGAGCAATAAAATGTAAGCTCGCCTCGCATGAGGAGAAAGTCTCCTCAGTTACAGATTAAGCATGGACAACTGCCATGGGTGACGCGCAAAGGGGAGATTGTTGGAATGATGCTCCTCACCATGGCAGGAGTGACTCCAAAAAGGAACACCAAAAAGACAAGCCTTAGTGGCTCAGTGGTTAATGGTGTCCACCTCTAGAGGCAGGGGCCCGGGTTCAAGTCCCACAAGATGAAATTCTGCCCTGCCTCAA
>SZWC01008147.1:27819-38845 GCA_023375785.1 Penium margaritaceum
CTCCCTCTCTCTCTCTCTCTCTCTCTCTCTCTCTCTTGCTGTCTATGGCACCTGATCCGGCCACACTCAGGGAAGCTCTCTCATCAGATAATGGTGACGCCTAGCATGCTGCCTACGAGAATGAGCTCCGCGTCATCCGAGAGCACGGAGTTTGCAAGCTAGTCGACCTTCCACCTGGGACGAAGGCTATTCAGGTCAAGTGGGTCTTTTGCAACAAAGTGAAGCCGGATGGCTCACTGGATTGCCACAAGGCTCGTTTGGTCGTCAAAGGGTGAGGGCATTGATTACACTGACACCTTTGCCCCTGTCGGCCGCATGACCTCAGCTCGCGCTCTGTTCGGTGTAGTGGCTCAGTATGACTGGGAACTGCACCAAATGGACGTGAACAATGAGTTCCTCCATGACTCTCTAGATTAGGAGATTTACGTGGCTCAGCCACCTCGATTTGAGGATGCTGACAAGGTCTGGTGCTTACGCAAGTCCCTGTACAGCTTCAAGCAATCTCCTCGGTGCTGGATCGTGTGCAGCCTTAATTGACAGCAACTGTACCTGGAGTCCACATTGACGCAGTCGCACCGGTTACGTGTTCCTGCTTAGTGGTACCGCTGTGTCTTGGCGCAGTGGGAAGCAGGGCTGCATTGCACGTAGCTCGTCGGAGGCAGAGTATGTTGCTCTGGGTGCAGGGGCTACTGAGGCAGTGTGTCTGCAGCACCTGTTCCTTGAGTTGGGCCAGTCAGTACCCGCCATTATGCTTCGTTGCGACAACCAGAGTGCCCTCGCCATTGCAGAGAACTCAAGTGTCTTTCACGCTCGCACGAAGCACATTGTGGTTGAGCATCACTTTGTGCGTGATCTAGTGGAGTGAAAAGTGATCTCTGTCATATGGGATGGCTCTGACGTGAAACGTGCTGACTTCTTGACGAAGGCACTAGCACGCGGGAAGTTTCAGGTAGTCATTTTTTCTCTTAAGCTTTGTCCCTTACGTGAGAGTGGTTGAGTGTGTGATGTGTCTGTGTTTGTGTCACAACTATTTTTGCACTTGTTGTTATAATTGTTTCACTGCTACACGTGTATGGACATACGTACCATCAGGTCATGGGGGAGTGTTGAGATTTGTGGCGTTAATGTCGACCTATACAGTTTACTGTGACCACTCAGTCGTGTCCATGCCCGTGCAGATCCCTGATGCGGACCCTAGTAGTACTGGTGCATCGTGTGGTGATGGACTACCACCTTGGAGCTGACCGACGACCGTCCTAGGGCTTAGGACGCAGCGTGGGACCTCTTATATTTTTTTCTGCAGCACGTAGGAGTTTATCCGTGGACTAGCCGTGGGCCCGATTTGCATGTTTTTGCATTGTGTTTCTGTCGTTTGATGTCGGATACATGCATGTGACTAGTCATAGCGTCCAACTTATGATTCTGCATACCTAGGTTCATACGGCGTAGTGCTCTGACATGTCTACACTGAATTACGGCCAAAACAGTGATTTTGCGCCGGTTTTAGGACAGACCTTGTGTTGCCAAGTGCGACACCCGCCATGTGCCGTGGAAAGTACTTATGTCGTGGACCTGTCATTTGTCATTTCTCTCTGCAAATGCTATTGAAGCATTCTGACACTTTGACTTGTGTCCCCTGGCCAAACCTTTGCCATTGTGTGTACGACCTGTGACTGTCGTCACCGTCTGATCGGACACTAACGCCTAGTCAGCGACTGTGTTGCTAGGAAGCTTCCACACATCTTCTCACAAGGTTCGCTTGATGGCCAAGAGGTCCTCACATGTTGAGGGTGTAGACTTCACAAACACCTTTATACCCGTTTGTTGATTAACCACCGCTCAGGTTTTGTTTGGAGATGTTGCTCACCACGACAGTCAGCAGCTCCAACTGGATGTGAACAATGCATTCCTCCATACTACCCTTGACGAGGATATGTACACGGTCAAACCACCAAGCTCCGTGGTTGGTGACAAGGTCTAGCGCTTCCGCAAGGCCTTGTACAGGGTGAATTAGTCATCCCACTGCTAGAACCAAGAGATCGTTGGCACAGCGATATGTGCCGGTCATGTGTGGAGTGGCGCCGACCCATCCCTCTAAGAAAGTGCGTAGAAGCTTCCTAACAACACGGCCGTTGACCGGGCGTCAGTGCCTGGTCAGACGGTGACGACAGTCACAGGTCGTACACACAACGGCAAGGGTTTGGCTAGGAGACACAAGTCAAAGTGTCAGAATGCTTCAATATAGCATATGCAGAGAGAAATGAAAACTGACAGGTCCAGGGCATAAATACCTGCCATAACACACGGCGGGTGTCGCACGCGGCAGTCCAAGAGCTGTCCTAAAACCGGCCAAAAACCACTGTTTTGGCCGTAACTCTGCGCACACATGTCAGAATCCTACGCCGTCTGAACCTAGACGTGCAGAATCAAAAGACAGACGCAGCGACTGGTCACATGCATGCATCCATTGACTGACAGCGAGTATATAATGCAAAAACATGCAAATGGGCCTCATGCCCAGTCCGCCGAAAGGCGCCTACAAGACGTAGAAGGCACAGCAAAGAGTCCCGGTGACATCTGGGGCTCTGGAACACTGGTCGGTCAGCTCCAGGCGGGTAGTCCGCCGCCTATCGTCGCGTCGGTGTCACCAGGGCCGCCTGCCTCAGGGATCTGCACGAGTATGGACACGGCCGAGTGGTGACAGTAAACTGTACAGGAACGGCACAAAGCACAACACTCCCCCATGACCCGATGGTACGCATGTCCATACGCGTGCAGCACTGGTACAACCACATAGTGGGTGACACAGACAGATGAGACGCCAACGTACATCCCACACTCAACCACTGTCACGCACGGGGCAAAGCCCAACAGAACGAATGGCCACCANCGCTGCAAGTCAGTGCCAACCCACATGATGGAGATCACGCGTCGCTCCACCAGATCACGAACAAAGTGATGCTCAACCGCAATGTGCTTTGTGCGAGCATGAAAAACACCAGAGTTCTCCGCAATGGCGAGAGCACTCTGGTTGTCGCAACGCAGCACAATGGCGGGTACTGACTGCCCAAGCTCAAGAAACAAGCGCTGCAGCCAAATTGCCTCAGCAGCCCCTGCCCCCAAAGCCACATACTTTGCCTCTAACAAGCTACGTGCGATGCAGCCCTTCTTCCCGCTTTACCAAGACAAAGCGGTACCACCAAGCAGAAACACGTAGCCAGTGCGACTGTGCATGTCAGGGCTCCAAGCCCAGTCGCTGTCAGTGTAGCCGTCAAGGACCACCAAACATTGCGGACGAAAGCAGATTCCGAGATACGGCATGGAGACCATGTACCGTACTACTTGCACAGTCGCGTGAAGAGCTCTCGCTCGTGGAGCCTGCGAAAACTGAGCGAGGAGGTTGACGGCGAACGAGATGTCGGGACGCGTGGTAGTGGCTAGGTACATCAGAGATCCGATAAGATGGAGGTACAAGGTCACATCCACTGTCTCCCCCAGTTGTGTAGGGCATCCTGCCCATCAGGTGTGAGGGGTGTGGAAGCAGTGGGCACTGCACCAAGGAGATCACTAAAGCGCTCCCCCGCGACTCGTGCGTATCGGGCCTGATGCAGCAACAGTGTCCGATGTCTGCGATCTCGCACGATCTCCATACCAAGAAACACCGATGCATGACCGAGGTCCTTCATCCTGTAGGCGGTCTGCAGGACAGCCTTGGCCTCCTTCACGGCCTCCAGGGACAGAGACGCAATCAGAAGGTCATCAACATAGACTAGGATGGCGGTGAACCGCTCGGGTGTCGGTAGGATGAAGAGTGAGGGATCTGCCTTGCTCTATATGTATCCTGTGTGAGTCAAGGTGCCAGTGATCTCTCTGTTCCAACACCGTGGAGACTGCTTGAGGCCGTACAAGGACTTGCGCAAGCGCCAGACCTTGTCACCGTCCTCAAAGCCTGGTGGCTGAGCCACGTAGATCTCCTCATCCAAAGAGCCATGGAGGAACGCATCGTTCACATCCATCTGGTGTAGTTCCCAGTCATGCTGAGCCACTACACCAAACAGAGCTCGAGCTGAGGTCATGCGGCCGACAGGGGCAAAGGTGTCAGTGTAGTCGACTCCCTCAATCTGAGAGAACCCCTTGACGACCAAGCGGGCCTTGTAGCGTTCCAGTGAGCCATCCGGCTTCACTTTCTTGCGGAAGACCCACTTGACCTGAATCGCCTTCCTCCCAAGGGGAAGGTCGACCAGCTCGTAGACTCTGTGCTCTCGGATGGCGCGAAGCTCATCCTTGCAAGCAGCTCGCCAGGCCTCAGCATCCTACGATGAGAAAGCCTCCCTCAATGTGCCCGGGTCAGGCGCCATAGAGGGGGAACTCTAGGTGGCAAGTGCACACGCCTCAGTGTGGAGATCAGCTGCTGCGTCACAGGTGATATGGAACTCGCGAGTGACCAGGTCGTGCCCTATAGGGCACGCTGGGTGTACCTCTAAAAGCTCAGTGCGGACACTGAGGCCTAAGGCCTTTGTGCCTGGATCACCGCTCGCGATGCTGCGAGAGGAACGCCTGGGTCCGAGACCCGACGCTCGCTGAGCCCCGGAATCTAGGGGTCGAAGGCGACCACCAGGCTCACGGGAGTAACCGGAGGTCGAGGGGCGCACCTCAGGCTCAGGAACAGGTACGACCACAGGGACAGGTATGACCACAGCTGGTGAGGGTTGAGACGAGGCAGTCGGAGATGCCGTGCGAGGAGAAGCGTGTGTGGGGGACACTGAGCTGAGAGTGACAGCTGGCCCGGACACAAAGACAGGAGTGTCAGGCGACGTAGGGACAGGAGTGGGCTGGGCTGAGTCAGACACCGGAGCAGGGGTGCCAGTGGACACAGGTGATGATGCAGGAGGAGGCGTGGGAGCAGCGGTACCTATGGGGTGTGAAACAGGCTGGGCAGGCGGGATCTCTGGACCAACGGCAATGATAGTCGGGTCATCAAGTGCTGGGGATCGAGAGGGGACTCGAGCGGACACATCAGCTTGACGAGAAATGGTCACTGGCGGAGAAGTTTCCCCCATCCGTCGAGGACCCTCACAGGAAGGGACATGAGCTGCGGAGAGAGCTGTGATCGAAGCCAGATCACGGTATGTGAGAGAATTAAAAAACAGCGTGTCACGGGACTCAATGACACGCCGGCGAGTGGGGTCCCAAAAGAGCCAGGCCTTCGACCGCGGGGAGATGCCGATGAATGCACACAAGCAACCCCGAGGGGAGACCTTGGACCCCTGCTGGTCCTCGGTGTACCACACGGAGGCTAGGGAACCCCAGACGCGCGTGAGACGAAGATCAGCATGGTGCCCAAACCAGAGCTCGTACGGTGTAACATGATCCAGAAGCGGACCATGCGGGAGGCGGTTCCAGACCCACGTCATGTAGGCAAAGCCTTCGAAGACGAAGGACTCCGGGAGACCGCACTTAGACCGCATGGCGCGGACCGCATCCTCCATGGTGCGGTTCCAGCGCTTTGAGACACCGTTCTGCTGTGGGGTAGCACGAGCGGAGACCTGGTGAAAAATGCCGTGCTCAGCAAAGAAGGAGTCCATCTCATCGAGGAACTCGCCGCCGCGATCCGAGCGAAAGGTATGTAGCGTGTGGCGAGACTGACGCTCAGCCATCACGAGCCAGAGTCGAACCGCAAGGGCGGCGTCGCTCTTCTGGCGCAGACTATAGACCCACCGCATCCGGGTGAAGTCATCAGTCAGCGTCAGAACATACGGTCCCCTCTCGGACAGGGACTCGACCGGGAGGGGACCAAGCAGGTCCGAGTGGACCAACTCGAGTGGCCTCAGCGCTCGGGAACGCGAATCAGGATAAGTGCATCGGTGCATCTTTCCCTGAGCGCAAAAAAGACAGTCGGTCTTGGGTGGCTTCTCGAAAGAAGCCACGTCAAGACCAAGAGCGGGTTGTGTCCGGAGTAGCTTCGACACAGTGTCGGAGCCCACGTGACACAAACGTCGGT
This sequence comes from Penium margaritaceum, assembly GCA_023375785.1. Taxonomy (NCBI): domain Eukaryota; kingdom Viridiplantae; phylum Streptophyta; class Zygnematophyceae; order Desmidiales; family Peniaceae; genus Penium; species Penium margaritaceum. The sequence goes on from SZWC01008147.1 coordinate 33,821, forward strand.
GAAGCAACCGCTGGTGTTCCAGGGATAGAACACCAGTGACAAAAACGCGGCCAGAGGAGGAGGGAGAGCAAGGGGAGGAGGGCCAAGCAATGTGGTACAAATCATCTATGACTAAAGCACGCAAGACAATGCTACGGGTGTCAAGAGCAGTCACAGTCGCTGAATCAGCGGTATGCTCAACGGAGAGACCCATCAGAGTGCAGGCACGCACAGACAGCAGACTGAGCTCAAGATCAGGCACAAACAGTACGTCAGAGAGATATAGGGGGCCAGACGGATCATCAAAGCATACAAACCCAACAGCGTGGACCGGTAAGGACTGACCAGAGCCTGTACGAACGGAACGGACAGTCGTGAAAGGACCAAGTACCACAAAGTCACTACGACGACACGTCATGTGGTGGGTGGCACCGGAATCGATGATCCAAGTGCCACCGGAGTCACGACTGGTGGACGTCACTGTACAACGAGCAATGGAACACTCGGCATCAGAGGGACGCTGAGCCGTCAGTGGGAAGGAACGACGTACATCAGGAAGGTGAGACTCATAAATCTAGTCAGTGCAGTCAGGCCCATCATCATCACATGCGGACTGTGCTCCCCCACACGTGTCATCACGAGTCACGAGGACGGACGAACAAGCAGTCTGTGACCCACTCGACGATGACAACACACTCGCACCTCCCTGAAAGCGAAGCGCCAGAAGATGACGAAGCTCGGCGATGGTGCGGTCACGTGGGTCTGGATCACTGCTGCTCGCCGGTGAGGATGCAGGAACAGCTGCAGTGTGGTCGCCGCGCGTCCAGAGGAGTGTGCGGTCGACGTGCCGGACGCCGTGCGGGCAGCATGGGCAGCCTGAAATCCGCGAGTGATGCACTCCCAGTCAAGCGGCTGCTGGCACTCAGTGTAGCGATGGGCACCTCCACAGTTTTAGCATTGCACGGAACGGCCACTGCTACCACTGGATGACAACTGCTGCTGACCCGATCCGTGCTTCCTATTCTTCTTCTTCCCTTGGGCGGCTGCTGCAACGCCCTGCGTCTGCGTGGGTGTAGACGGGGTCAAAGAGGAGGAGGAAGATGAGGTTGTGATGGAGGTAGATGAGGGTGACGGCAGGAGGGAAGATGGTGGTGAGGCAAGGACTGGTGCAGCGTGGGAAGTCTCCTGATGTACTATTGCTGCCTCGCGGGCCGACGTCACCTGGAGGAAAAGCTGATGGGCCCAAGGGAGCAGCTGCAGGGTGGCTGAAAAAGGCTCGAGAGCAGCATCGCTGTACCGTGTGAATATGTCAGTGTACTCCAGGCGAACTCCGAGCATGATCGTCCGAAGTGCGCACAGTTGTGTGCCCCCTGAGGTCCCCAGACGCGTGTAGATACGCATGGCGCGTCGCCAGTATTCTGCCGCAGGCTCCGCTGGTCCCTGACGGAGCGAGTGGAAAGCACGAATGTGTGACGCACGCATGGCGTGCGTCTCTGTGGCCAGTAGGGACAACGCCAGATCCCAGCCTCCACGAGGATCAGCTCCGGTGCCTGTGCCAGCCTCGCCGAGGAAGGGGCGGAAGTCAACGACAGTCTCTCATGGCATGGCATAGAGAAGTCCTCGCATGGCCCGGGCTGCTATCAGCACCTGTGCTAGATCTGTAGACTGATATGGGCTATGGTAGTAAGGCCACACTCCCTCGGACATGGCCCACACCTGAAACAGGATCTCCCATCAATCAAATCCATCCTCGCTGATGTACCGTGGAGGTGGTGCCTCAAAGTCCTTTGGCTGCCGCTCCGTGGGGAGAGCAACCGCAGGCTGAGGAGGGCGAGAGACGGGGAAGACTCCTGGAAGGGGGTGATCACCGGGGAAGTCAGGGGACGGTCGTATCGGGGACACGGGTGGAGGTCGGATACCCGTCTGCAGTTGACGGAGGCGCTCCTGTAGGAGACGAATCTCCCGCTCCTGGGAGTCATCCTCGAAGCCTGGCATGAATGGCTTGTCATCAAGGAGGTCCGCAAATGGTGGGGAAACCACACCAGGAGGTGAAGCAGGCGGAGCACCTGTCACGGGCACCTGAGCCGAGTGCTGGGTGGAGGCCGCAATGCCGGCAGCTCCCTCAGAAATCCACGTAGGAGCCGTGGACTGAGCGCGCAGGAGCTCAGTCAGCCTGCGGATCGCATCAGTCTGCTCTCGCTACAGACGACGCATCTCCTCCTACTGGCTGCGCAGGTCCTCAATGGCCTGCAAGCGAGGGCTCAATACCCCTCAAGAAGAGGAGGAGGGATCACCTGGTCCCTTGTCCTTGTCGGGCGTACTCATGTCGCCAGTCACTATGGGACGACAGGTCAAGTTTGTCGGATTTCAAAACCGTCTGCGTTTCTCAAGGATTTGAAATGCTGGAAAATTTTGACTTTCCGGGTGAAATTTTGGCTAAGTGTAATGCTGACGTCAGCAAGTGGTTGCTGACGTCAGCACGACCTGATGACGTCAGCAATCAACAATGCTGACGTCAGCTCGTCCCCTTCCCTTTCTTTTTTTTCTTTTTTTTGGTTTTTCTTTCTTTCTTGTCACGGTTCTGCCGCTGCGCGGTAGCGCGCGGCAGCTCCGCAGAAGCTGCGCAGCAGCTTCTGCCCAGCTGCTGCTGCAGCTGTGCTGTCAGCTGCAGCAGCAGCTGCGTAGCTGCGTGTGCAGCGGTGGCAGCAGCGGCTGCGCTGCTGCTGCTGCTACGCACGGCGGCTGCTGTTGCGCGCGGCGGCTGCTGCTGCGCGCGGTGCTGCTGCGCGCTACAGCTGCTGTTGGCTGCCGCCGCCGCGCGCTGCTGCTGGCTGCCGCCGCCGCGCCCTGCTGCTGCTGCCACTGCTGCGCTGCTGATACCGCCGTGACTGCCGCCGCTGCTGCTGTGCCACTGCCGCTGCTGCGCTGCTGGTGCCGACGCCGCTGCTGCGCTGCTGCTGCCGCCGCTTCTGCCACGCTGTTGTGGCGGCCGCTGCTGCTGGGCTGCTGCCGCCGCCGCCTCTACTGCTGTGGTTGTGGGGGGAGTGGCGGCTGCATGCACCCCAGCCGCCACACACCTCTGCGTGGCGGTACGCGCCGCTGCTGCTGCCTCAGCAGCTGCGATCTCACGTGGTGGGTGGAGTACGTGGACGGCGACCGGCTGTCTCCAACAGGTCCCAGAAGGTCTGCTGCAGCGGTGACTCTCACTGATGCTGCTCTGCTACGTCTCTGCTGCGCAGCTCTGTGAGAACTGTCTCACTGCTCTGATACCATGAGAAAGTGCGTAGAAGCTTCCTAGCAACACGGCCGCTGACCGGGCGTCAGTGCCTGGTCAGACGGTGACGACAGTCACAGGTCGTACACACAACGGCAAGGGTTTGGCTAGGAGACACAAGTCAAAGTGTCAGAATGCTTCAATATAGCATATGCAGAGAGAAATGACAACTGACAGGTCCAGGGCATAAATACGTGCCGCGGCGCACGGCGGGTGTCGCACGCGGCAGTCCAAGAGCTGTCCTAAAACTGGCCCAAAACCACTATTTTGGCCGTAACTCTGCGCACACATGTCAGAATCCTACGTCGTCTGAACCTAGACGTGCAGAATCAAACGACGGACGCAGCGACTGGTCACATGCATGCATCCATTGACTGACAGCGAGTATATAATGCAAAAACATGCAAATGGGCCTCATGCCCAGTCCGCCGAAAGGCGCCTGCAAGACGTAGAAGGCACAGCAAGGAGTCCCGGTGACATCTGGGGCTCTGGAACAGTGGTCGGTCAGCTCCAGACGGGTAGTCCGCCGCCTGTCGTCGCGCCGGTGTCACCAGGGCCGCCTGCCTCAGGGATCTGCACGAGTATGGACACGGCCGAGTGGTCACAGTAAACTGTACAGGAACGGCACAAAGCACAACACTCCCCCATGACCCGATGGTACGCATGTCCATACGCGTGCAGCACTGGTACAACCACATAGTGAGTGACACAGACAGATGAGACGGCAACGTACATCCCACACTCAACCACTGTCACGCACGGGGCGAAGCCCAACAGAACGAATGGCCACCAGGAACTTTCCGCGTGCAAGTGCCTTCGTCAAGAAATCAGCTCGCTGCAAGTCAGTGCCAACCCACATGATGGAGATCACGCGTCGCTCCACCAGATCACGAACGAAGTGATGCTCAACCGCAATGTGCTTTGTGCGAGCATGAAAAACACCAGAGTTCTCCGCAATGGCGAGAGCACTCTGGTTGTCGCAACGCAGCACAATGGCGGGTACTGACTGCCCAAGCTCAAGAAACAAGCGCTGCAGCCAAACTGCCTCANACCCCGTTCGTCACAGCACTCCACTGCAGCTGCTACAATCTACCAACACACCCTCGATTCACCGTGCTTCCGCCAGCAAGATGCATCCGTGTGGTGGCAACACATGACAGAGCGGGGAGTAATTGGCATTTCATAATGCAGGAAAACAACTCACGAAGGTCTTTCAGGAACATGTGTAAGAAACATCATGAAGCACTCGAGAATGGCAAACAAAGCTGTCATACAAGCAAATAAAGCTGCAGAATCCATATGTATCATTGACAACCACCATCCACCTCAGTTTACACTGCACCCTAACTTCCGTATACTCTGGATGACCAATGTAACTGGGGGGGGGCTGGTGCTCCACCGCTCATGTGACGTTCACCATTGAACCCCATGTCGTAGGATTCTCGCTTCGGATGGGGTCGGCGGGTTCAAGTCCCTCATAGCCCATGAACGGCCATGAATAGCCGAAGCAGTGTACATTATATTATGAAAAGTGATCAATGGTGACAGGCCACCAGAGATGGCTTGCTCCAGTGAAGGAAAAGGGTGCATAAGATTTCCCTCTCCCGTAAGCTTTACTAGGTCACAAAACAAGTCACCCAGTTAAAATAGCCCATGCCACCATCTTGTGCTGTTACACAAGTTTCCTACATCAGCACCGGTTCAGCTCTCTCAGGACGGAGCTGGAGAAAACACAGCCCAGGGGGGGGGGGGGGGGGGGGGGGGGGGGGGGG
>SZWC01008147.1:43553-73050 GCA_023375785.1 Penium margaritaceum
CGGCCACTCATAACTCTATGCCCTCTTGCCTCTCACATCCTGCACACATTCTGTACAGATTGAATAACAATGGTCCCACCTGGGGAAACGCCCAACATGCCCATTCTGGATGAAGCTGGTGGCGTTCCAAGCTGCTGCTGCTGCTGGACCCAGGAATCACCATGAACACAAATGAGACCATTGCATGACTTTATGAATTTTCTATGTGTGTGATGCGGTAGATGCTAGGGACATACACTCTCACTGCCGTGCCCCGCAGCATCTTGTCTTGCTTTGCATGTGATCGGGGAGCTGCTTCTTACCCGGGTGCTGATCCTTAGGGGGCCACCGTGCCGGTCTTGACCGTGCATCGGTGAGTAGCCGCCCTCGGTTATTCCGAGAGGTCGGGCTCGACCCCCGGGTGGCGGCTCTTGCTCACCCGAGCTCTACGCTCGTGGTGAGTGAGTGCTCACCGGTACTTGTCTCGCTCGCTCCCTGTCTCTCTCTTGTCTTGGTCAAGTGTGAGACTTTGTAAGCAAGTTACCGCATCCATGGCGTGTCCCACTTGTTGGTGGATGTTGCGTCCTCTCACCTCACCAAACATGGACTAGGCAGCCTATGCAAATTCCTAGTAACTACCAGTATCAGAGCACGTGAGCTTCCTCTCTTGCCGTTTCGCGATCCTGGTCCTTGAAGTCTACAGCCACCCTCTCCCATGGCCCTCACATCACTTCTGCTTTTCCCGAGGCAAATGCGTGCCTCCACACCGCACCAACTCGCAGCAGCGGTCTGAGCTGCTGTGCTTACCGCCCTCGACGTCTCTCGGCGGGTGGTCCTCTCCCGGCGCCCAGCGGGTTCTCTCTCGCTCGTTCGCGTGTACTCTCCTCGCCGTCAATAGCCGGAGTCTCTCCTGGTCCTCGCACTGCACCCTACCGCCCCACGTCTCTTCACAGCCGCTCTTGGCCGCCCCCATGGTTTTCCGTGGTATGTAGGCGCATCTCCCGCCTCTCTTCAGTACTGTGAGCTGTCGGTGTCTCCGCTGGCCCTCACATCTCTCTCGACTGCCTCACTCCTCTCTACAGCTGCTCTTCGCTGCTCTTGAGATCATGTGCGGTCTGTGTACGCACCGTTCGCTTTCTCCTTGTTCTTGGCTACATCTTGCTACAATCGGCTGCTCTCGTGTGCCCCTCTCTCCTCTCTCATTCTCTCCTGGCAGCATACTATCTCAAGTGTACGCAGTCGGCAGCTCTCTCAGCATTGCTCTGGGGACACCCTAGGGTGTCCGCCACCTGTGGTTCTCCTCCTTGTCCTTCATTGAGGATCCTAGGCTGCACCATGACTCTCTTCTGCCTTCAGCTGCGTCCACAGCCATATCAGTCAACCTGGATTCCCCATCATACGACGGACCCCCTGACGAGGAGCTCGATTCTCCTCGGATTGCTACACGTCACGCTGACGACGGGTGGGAGGACCCTAGGGACTTCTACCCGCCTGCGTCTCCAGACAACGATACGCCCATTTGGGTTCGCATGCTCGACTCCAATTACTGGCAAGGGGACCTAGAACGGGCAGGTGCTGTACGAGAGGAGGAGATTAACAGACAGGTTTACATGGTGGACGGCCTGCCACCGTCCCCTCCTCGCTCTCTAATCATGCAACCCGGAGTCGGCACTCCACCTTTTACATCTGCATCTACCTCCAACACTACAGCCGGTCCCTCCCCCGCTGCCGCCACATCTACTAAACCATATCCAACGCCAGAGGTCCCGTTTGTCATCCCGTTACTGCCAGTGCACACTGACTCTATTGGCCTTGCAGGTGCTGCGCATGACGTAGCAACAGGGGCCGCAACAACCTTTGCTTCAACCGCTCGTGCCTGTAGGGCACCCACTCAAACTACCGTGGGTTGTGCTTCTGAAGCCTACGCTCACGCAACAGCCTCTCTCACACTGCTTGCAGCCGCCGCGGCAAACATTGCTACTCAGATCATAGCCGCAGCAGCCTCGGTCGCCACGGCAGCCTCATCTGTTGCTGACGCCACTGCCGCCGCCGTCGGCTCCATCTGCGCCTCCACCGTAGCAGCCGTCCTAACTCCCACAGGTGCTCCACGCGAGCTGACTCCACACGTCGTCACAGGGTCCTTGTTGCATCTGCATCTGCAGCAGTGGCTGGGGCCACTATCACTGGCCTCCTGTGCCTTATGGTGGCGCTTGCTGGGTGGGTGGCAGTGCTCTTCTCCTCAGCAGCTGCCGTGGCAACTCCTCTCTTCACTCTGCTGTACCGTCACCAGATCGGTGAGACCACCTCTCATTCTGCATGCCAAATCTCTCTTCCTCTTGCCCCTCATTCTTGATATCATTTTTGCACTAGCACTCATGCATTCTCACCATGCCGGGGCCAAATGACAAGCTTGAGGCCCTCCAGGCCGCCCTTAGCGAAGCGCAAGTTGAGCGCCGAAAGGCACAAGATGAGCTTGATCGTGAACGGGATGCACAACATGAGTTTGCCGCAAAAGTAGCTACATTAGTACTTGAGCATCTTCGCTCCGTGCGAATCAATCAGGATCTACAGACTCATCAGTACCACCTACTGGTGGCACTAACTCCTCCTCCCCATCTGTCACAGCTGCAACCGTCTTTCCTTGGCTCTCCTACCGGCACGACAGAAGGACTTTGAAACACCTCTGCCACAATTCACCTCCAAGCTCACCTTCACATCCTGGGAGACGCGCTTCAGTGCGTGGGCTCAGGGTGAGCTGTTGTGGGAGTACTATGTACTCGCCAAACCATCTTTTGTGCCGTAGCCTGTAGGGGCTGCACGTGCTGTGCGGGCCCTCATTAACGCTGGTCCTGAAAGTCTCCTTGATGATATCGGTACGTACAATGCGGACCCCATCCATGGCACCACTGCTAACCCAGTTGGTGCTTATGCACTCATCCGCCGTTGCAAAACTGTCACTGGGCATGCCGCCCAAAGTGCTCTCACTGTTCAATTCAACACGTTGCAGATGTGGGCAGACGAGACAGCAGATGAGTACTGGGCACGCAACCTTCGCTTGTTGCGTGACCTGGGCAAGGCTGCACCAGGACCTCTCTCCGCATGTCTGTCCATTGTTGCTGGCCTCATCCCTGAGTTGTCTGACCTGTACCTCCATGTCTCCTAGGCAGAACTTGAACGCCTTGCCTCTGCACCAGTCCCTGCTGATTCCCCACCAGGAATTTGCCCCCTCTTTGACTTCACTACTGAACGTCTCACTCACTGGTGGAACTCTCTCCAGAATAAGCGACTGCACCGCACCGCAATTGCAACTGTCACTACCTCCTCCCCCTCTGCTTCCACAGCAGCATCTTCCACCGTCTCCACCCTTCAGGCCTCAACTCACTCAACGAAGACTGCCGGCCGCGGTGGGAGCAATGGTTCTCACCCCGGCCGTGGTGGTGGTCGTGGGGGCAAAGGACGTGGAGGCGGACACGGCGGCAAGGGCTCCAATTCCTCGGTCGCTGATGTCACCTGCTGGAACTGCGGCACCACCGGCCACTTAGCCCCTAAGTGTCCGGCTCCCCGCGATGATGCGCGCCTCCCCTCCTCCATGCACGCTCATTGGGCCCGCACCGGCGTCACTACCTTCTCTGCTGCTGCCATATTCACAGTCTCATCGTCCTCACCCTCCTCATCTGCCTCTGCCTTGACCACCACACTAGCCCCATTTCAGTCGTCGCAGCCTGCCCCTAGTCTGTGGGGCTGGGTACCACTACCATCCGGTTCGCCTTACTTCGGGCTGCCATCCTCCCACTACTCTGTCCCTCCCTGGGCCCGGGACGATGGCCACGACTCCGACCGCTCATCTGACCGCTTCTCTGAGCGCTCCTCCGATCGCCGAGACGAAGAGCGCGCTCTTGAGCGTCGTTTTGCCGAGCTTCTCCACCTTCGCTCCCAGGGAGGTAAGAGTATGAGTGGCCAATCTCGTGTCTCCGTTTGTGAGTCGGATGTCACTCTCCGTGGTTTTGCCTCTGGTGGTGTGCAAGGGGAACTGCCTGATGATCGTGCATGGATTGAGCATTGGCAGTCTCATACGTTTCCGGTACGCCTTGGACTGTCTGCTTCTTCCCTTGCCCGTGGCACTGTGGCTGTCTACTTGGTCCTTCCCTCCACTCGTGCCTCACCTGGCCTCGGGATCATTGATTCAGGGGCCACGCATCACATGACATCTTGTCGGTCCTCCTTCGTGTCACTTGGGCCTGTTCAGTCAGTACGTTCTGTTCGAACTGGTTCCGGTCAGCTTCTCCCTGTTCAAGGTGTTGGTGTTGTCCGCTTTGTTGGCCTTGGCGGCACTGTTTATCTTCCTGATGTCCTATACGTCCTTGACCTTGAAGTCAGTCTGCTTTCCGTAACCACCCTTGACGATCAAGGCATGGACTTCTCGTCTAGCCGCGGCCTTGCATCCATCTCTCTTCATTCCTCTGGCCGTGTTGTTCTCCATGGTATGCTCTACGATCGCCTGTTTCGTGTGCCTCTCACGTTGACCTCACCTTCCACTGCATCCGCCTTTGTTCATGTCGCTCCTTCTCTGTCCTCTGATCATGCTGACCTCCTGCATCGTCGCCTCTGTCACATCCACACTGCTGCCATCTAACGCCTCCTTCGTCTTCAGCCTGCCTACGGCCTTGACCCTGCCACTTTCTCTCTCCCCTGCACGTCTGCCTGTCTTGACTGTGCTAGTGGGAAAATGCATCGCTCACCCTTCTCCACCTCTGAATCCACTACCTCCCACCCACTTGATCTGGTACATGCCGATGTCATGGGCCCCCTACCCCAGGACTTCCTGGGTGGACTTGGGCGCTATGTCGTGTGTCTCACTGATGACTACTCTCGCTACCGCTGGGTCTTTGCCCTTCGGCACAAAAGCGATGTCACTGATGTCATTGAGTCCTGGCTCCCACAGGCCGAACGGGCTTGTCTCTGGTCTTTGCTTGTCTTTCGCAGTGACCGTGGTGGTGAATTCTTTGGTCCAACGTCTCGTTTTCTTGAGTCTTGCGGTGTGCGCCTTGAATCCTCTGCCCCCTATACACCTCAGCAGAATGGCGTGTCCGAACGCTGGAACGCACCCTTGCTGATGGGGTTCGTTCTCTGCTCTCTGCCTCGGGTCAGTCTCCTCTCTTTGCCTTTGAATCCATGTCCTATATGACCTGGGTTTGGAGCAAAACTCCGTATGGACCACTTCCCCACACTGTCACCCCTTTTGAACGCTGGACTGGTCGCCAAGCTGATCTCCGTCTTGCACGAGTGTGGAGGTGCCTTGCCTTAGTCTGGGTGCCCACCGACCAGCGTGATGGTAAGCTCTCTCCTCGTGGTCGCCTGTGCGTGTTCCTTGGTGTCTCTCCCTTCTCCAAAGCCTGGCGCTTCTGGGATCCTTCCCGTGCCGGGTGATTGAATCTCGTGATGCCCTCTTCTTTGAACACTTGTTTGAGCGTGACTCCCCACACTTTGGCGGGCCTCCCACTCCGCCCGTTCGGGGTGGGGGTGGTCCTCTGCCCTCTGGGCCTCCTGTTCCCTCCTCAGGGCGTCCTTCTGTCACTTCCCCGTCCGATCAGCGTCCTCTGTTGTTTGCCTTTCCAGTGGCCTCGGTTCCCTCCACGGCTCCATTGGCCCCCTCACTCAGCCCATCTCCTGGCTCCCATACCATTGTCTCTCCTGCGGCATCGTGCTCCTCTTCTCCTCTTGTCTCCACCTCTCCGTCTTCCCCTCTTGCCCCTATACCAGCTCCTGTCTCCCCCTCTTCTCCTACATTGCCTCGTCCCACTACGCCCTCCTCCTCTGCGACCGTTCCAACGGTCTCACCCTACACGCATGGTGGGCGACTCCGTGCCCTTCCCTCGTAGTCACACCCTGTTGTCTCCGGTGACCCTGGTCTTCAGGCCCTTGGTCTCACCACCTCTGGTCTGTTTGCAGCAGCGTCTGTCATGCACCCCAGCACTGCCCTTGGCTACTCCATGGTTGAGCAGGAATTTCACTCTGCTCTCTCCTCGTCCGTTGCTGTGTATGTTGCCTCTCGCTTTGCGACCGCCGGTCTCTCTCCGCTTCCCCCTGAACCTGTTATGGTACAGGCAGCACGTAAAGCCACTGACTCCTCTCAGTGGGAACAAGTCATGAAGGCTGAACTCGATGCACTGTCACAGCACAGTGTATATGAGTTAGTGGATTCACCACCAGGCCACAAAGCTGTTGCAGCCAAGTGGGTATATCGACGCAAGCTCAACCCAGACAACACTTTGGAACGGTATAAAGCGCGTCTCACTACAAAGGGGTTCTCACAGATTCTAGGTGTGGACTTTGACGAGACTTTTGCACATGTTGGTCGCTACACCACTTCCAGAGCACTGCTCAGTCTAGTTGCCCAACATGACTGGGTGCTGGAGCAAATGGACGTCAACAATACCTTTCTGCATGGCAAACTGGATGAGGAAATCTACATGGTGCAGCCACATGGATTCTCAGATGGGACGAGCTGTGTGTGGTGGCTGCGCAAGGCCCTCTATGGGCTCAAGCAGTCTCCCTGATGTTGGAACCAGGAGATAACGGCAACCCTGGAGAAGGACGGCTCCAGAAGAAGTCCAATGGACCCTACTCTGTTTCTTAGCCCCCCGTCACAGCCACTGGTTGCCATCCTGGTATATGTTGATGATCTTCTCATTGCATCTCCCAGCACCCCTGCAGTCACTGCTGCTAAGTCCCTTCTCTAAGCCGCTTACAAGATGAAGGATCTGGGGCCGGCTCGCGTCTTCTTGGGCATGGAGCTCGAGCGGGACCGTGCACGCCGCACTCTCCACGTACACCAGGTTGCGTATATCCGCAGCCGAGCACCCCGCACTCTCCACGCTCAGTCCACTTCTCACTACCATTCCCACCACCTCTACGCCCATGACCCCAGCTGGACAGACACTACTGAAATCATTGGACCTTTCCAAGCTGGGGGAGACAGTTGACGTGACTGACTACCTCAAAGTCATAGGGTCACTAATGTACCTTGCCACCACCACTCGTGCTGACGTGGCCTTTGCGGTCAACCTCCTCTCACAATTCTCTCAATGCCCACGCGAACGGCACTTGGAGGCTGCCTTGCGAATTGTTTCCTATGTTCTTGTCACACCCCGTGTTGGCCTCTTCTTTCGTTCTTAGCCCTCTCTTGTGGTTGATGGCTTCACTGATAGCGACTTGACACACGACATTGATGCACGTAGCCGTACAGGGTACATCTTCTTGATTGGTGGCACCGTAGTTTCCTAGAAAAGTGGCAAGCAAGGGTGTGTGGCACGCAATACTGCTGAGGCTGAGTATGTTGCTCTTGGTGCAAGCACGTGTAAAGCTGTCTGGCTGTGTCGCCTGTTGCAACATTTGCGCATTTCCATCCACTGCATCACTCTACGCTGCGACAATCAGAGCACAAAAGCCATTGTTGAGAATAGTGGCATGCATCACTCATGCACCAAACACATCAATGTGGAGCATCACTTTGTTCGTGAGTGCATTGCTGTTGGCATTGTCTAAATCGCATGGGTGGATACCAGGTCGCAGAGAGCGGACTTTCTCACTAAGGCCCTCAGCCGAAATGTCTTCAAAGGTGCCATTCACTCTGTTGGTCTCACCAGTCTGCATGATCCAAGATGACTGTCTGTGTGTTCTTTCTATCTCTCATCATCTCTTTGTGATTCTCTTATGTGTGTGTGGAGTGCTTGTCTGCGGGTCATGGGGGGATGTTGATGTTTGTCGGCCACTCATAACTCTATGCCCTCTTGCCTCTCACATCCTGCACACATTCAGTACAGATTGAATAATCATGGTCCCACCTGGGGAAATGCCCAACATGCCCATTATAGATGAAGCTGGTGGCGTTCCAAGCTACTGCTGCTGCTGGACCCAGGAATCACCATGAACACAAATGAGACCATTGCATGACTTTATGAATTTTCTATGTGTGTGATGCGGTAGATGCTAGGGACATACACTCTCACTGCCATGCCCTACAACATCTTGTCTTGCTTTGCATGTGATAGGGGAGCTGCTTCTTATCCGGGTGCTGATCCTTAGGGGGCCACCGTGCCGGTCTTGATCGTGCATCAGTGAGTAGCCACCCTCGGTTATTCCGAGAGGTTGGGCTTGACCCCCGGGTGGCGGCTCTTGCTCACCCGAGCTCTACGCTCGTGGTGGGTGAGTGCTCACCGGTACTTGTCTCGCTCGCTCCCTGTCTCTCTCTTGTCTTGGTTAAGTTTGAGACTTTGCAAGCAAGTTACCGCATCCATGGCGTGTCCCACTTCTTGGTGGATGTTGCGTCCTCTCACCTCACCAAACATGGACTAGGCAGCCTATGCAACTTCCTAGTAACTACAGCAAGTGCCCTCTTGTCTCTCCACACACACTCACATCATCACTGCAGGTGATTAAGCTGGACTGAGGCTCTCTGGTGCAAGAATGTGACATAGTATGAGCTGCTCATCGGTGGTGCCACCGACTACCAAGTGGTGATCACACCACCAACCTCTTCATGAGCCTCGGTTTAGAGCTAACTCCACTAGCAAAATGGGGGATTCATTTGTAGAATTGCATGCCCGTGTTTTGGTTGAATTGTCACACACTTGCATGCACTCAGGGTGGTAAACCGGGTTGCAGATCCTTGGGGACCATATGTCCGGTTTGTACCGGCATGTGAGCAACTGCCTGGACCTCGCTCGCTCCAGAGTCGGGTTCAATCCCCGGGTGGCGTCCGAGCCCCACGTCGAGCACCTCGCGTGGGTGGCCCGGACAACTGCTACAGACCACCTCGTTCGCTTGTTACTCACTAACTTCTTGTCACTTGAGTGAAAGTGAGTTTCCCCCCGATCCATGGTGTCACCCCATCTCTCGCTTGCCTACTTGCCTGTTTTCATGCTTGCTCAATACACGCTGCTACCTACTGGTATCAGAGCAAGGGGGACCCACTCCTTCTAGCTACAGTCCTGGGTCCTTGTCGGGCCACTTGAGCATGGCGGGTGATCCCGCCCAAGCAACCACCCATGACCGTGGCAGGCGGGAGCCAGAACATCGGCTGCTGCATCTTGCAGCACCTGACACTACTTCCACCGGACTGGCACTACTCCACCACCCTCCTCCTATCGCACTCCGCCGAGCCTCGACCTCTACACTTCTGACGGGGCCACAAAGTGTCTGCACCAATAGTAGCGGCTGTCTCCCGGCAGCCACACGTGCTTTCTCTTCGCAGCAGCACATTTCGCTCCCGTGGTTCACGAGGGACGCTGCTCCTGTGGGAAGGATTGGCGCAGCTTCACCGCCGTCCTTCCACACACCTCCGACTCTCGGCTTCCACACGCACACCGGTGCCACCACGTGGCAGCACCGCCCGCCGCACGCATCATCCATCGGCTGTTCGTATACTTCTTGTAGCAGTACACTCCACACCCGTGGCTCACGTGGTGCTTTCTCTTCGCAGTAGCACGTTCTGCTCCCATGGTTCACAAGGGGCGCTGCTCGTGTGCAAAGGACTGGCGCAGCTTCACCGCCGTCCATACGCACACCGCCAACTCTCGGCTTCCACACGTACACCGGTGCCACCACGTGGCAGCACAGCCTGCCACACTTATCTCTCGCCGGCCTCTCGTGCATTTCTCGCAACAACGCACTCCGCACCCGTGGCTCACGTGGTGACTCCACTACCATCGCACCAGTCAACGTCTCTTCCGTGCACCTCTTGGCACCTCAGGCTGCCCTCCGGGTAGCCAGGCACTTGTCGCACTGGCGTCTCCTCTCGACACCGAGCCGATCCCTACGTCTCCCACGGCTGCACATGAGCGTGCTCGCATCGACGGAGAGCTTGCATACTACGAGGTGTGGTTGAGGGTGTGTCGCAACAGTCCGGGCTATCATCCCGGAGAGGATTACGATCCCGCTGACTACTACGAGTGGGCGGACGCGCGGGACTATGCAACCCACTGCCAGTCCGCCTCCGACGACTCCCCGACGGCGCAGAACGAGCCAGCTACGGTGCCACCACTTGACCACCGACCTCTACACACACTGGTAAGCCCACCCGTATCCCATAGGATGCGCCAGCAGCATCGACGTGCCGTTACTCGTGGCTCAGTGCCACCCTAAGCGGGAGCAGCATCACAAGCGCACCCGTCCCACCATACTACATCTCCAACTACATCAGCTGCAGATTCATCGTTATCCCCATCACCTGACATTATCTCTGCCCTGCAGGCTGCACTTGTGTCTAGTGCTACTGTTGCGTCCACATTTGCAGCTACCGCACGTGCCACACGTGCACTAGCCAGCACTGCCGCTGGCAGGGCTGTTGAGATCTACACCTTGGCTGCAGTTGATCCGGGACCCTTAGCGGCTGCGGCTGTCAACGTAGTGACCCATATTATTGCCGCAGCAGACGTAGTTGCATCAACAGCAGCTGCAGCGGCCACAGCACTCTCCAGCGCTGTTGACTCCATCCACATCTCCACCTCACCGCTATCTTCCTTGCCCTCATCTTCAACTTTGGTGACACGCCACATTTAGCTGTTAGTTTCGACCGCTGCAGCCGTCTCCATCTTGTTAGTTGTAGCGTTGACAGGAGTAGCTTGCCTCATCGTCTCTGCCTCTGCTGCTGTTGAAGTGGTTGCCTCCTCAATTGCGGCCGCTCTTCCGCCACTGTTCTCAGTTCGCCGCAGTACTTGGTGAGCTTGGTCTCTCCCTCTCTTCCTGCCCTTTCCTGTGTTGATGTGTCTTGTGCGACCAGGTTGCCTTGCAGCGAACTTCCACGCACCCGTCACACATCTCCCACGCCCACTGGGGCTGGGAAAACTTTGCCAAAATTTTCTTGGCAGAGTTGCGTCACTGGCAACATGCCAGTCGACAACGACCAATACACAGCCTTACAGGCTGAGTTGCAACGTGAGCGCACTGCCCTTTAGACCGCGCTCGCTACACAACGCGCCGTTGAGGACAAGCTGCGTGCAGATCAGGCTCACCAAGAAATATTTGCAGATCACATTGCTGATTTGGTTCTTAACCGTCTTCAGCCCACCTTGCGCACCACACAGTCTACTAGTATTGCTGTTGCATTCTCCACTTCCCCCGCTTCCAGATCCGCTGCGGCTGGCTCATCCTCCTCTGATCCTCTCGCAGTCGCCGCCGCCGTTGGCGCAGCTGCAGCCAAAGCACTCGCCCCATCAGTGCAACGCAAGCCTGACTTTGACTCAAACCCACCCCACCTCACTTCTAACCTAACCTTTCACTTTTGGGAGGTCCGCTTCAGTGCCTGGGCGCAGGGGGGGCAGCTCTAGGAATACTACCATGAGCCAAACCCCTCTGCTAACCCACCTTTTCTACCTGTTGAGTCTGATTCTGCACGAGCTGTTCGTGCTCTCATTTGTGGCGGACCCGATGATCTCACAGACGAGATCGGGTCCTAGAACACGGACACAGCACGACGCACCCTTGCTAACCCTATTGGTGCCTACGCACTGATCAAGAGGCATACAACAGTGAGCACGCTGCTCAGAGCGTGCTCACTGTCCAATTCAACACACTCTCCATGCGTGCTGACGAAACAACCGATGCCTACTAGGCTCGCAGTTTGCGACTGTTGCGCGACCTTGGTAAGGCCGCCCCAGGACAACTCCCTACTTTTCTTTTCATTGTTCACGGCCTTATTCCTGAACTCAGTGGCATCTTTCGAGAGGTGAAGGCCACTGAGCTTGAAGCCTGGCTGCCATACCAGTTTCAGTTGATGCACCCCCTGGCATTGGTGCCTTGTGGGAGTTCACCTCTCAACATCTGACGGACTGGTGGAACGCACTGCGGAATAAACACATTCACCGTGCAGCCGTTGCGGCAGCCACCACTGCCCTCCCTTCCTCCACCTCCTCTACTCCTGCATCATCATCCACCACCATTCCCACCACTACAGCCACATCTCTCGTTTCTCAAGGGGGTGGCCAAGGTGGGGGGGGTGGCAAAGGCAAAGGCCGAGGAGGTACCTTAGGGTGGGGTGGCCAAGGCAGGGGTGGTTAGTGTCGCAGCTCTGATGTAGCTCCATCCTCAGCTTCATCCTCCAGCACTATCATGTGCTGGAACTGCGGCATCACTGGTCATGCTGCACCCAAGTTCCCAGCACCTCCTGACTATGCCCGCCTCGCCTCAGCCATGCGTGTCCATTGGGCTCGCTCCACCTTCACCGTATCTACCAGACACACTTCCTTCTCTTCGACGGCTGCTGCTTACAACACTGTCCATACGTCGCCATCTCCACTCCCACCCTGGGGCTGGCCTCATGGACTTGGCGGCCCCGTCTACTTCGGGCTCCCATCTGGATTCTACTCTCCTCCACCGTGGGTGTCGCCCACCTCTGCGCCTCAGCGTCCCTCTCCTGGCGTAGTCATAACAGGCCCGTCGGAGGACGCTCGTCAGCTGGACTCTGCCCTCTCCCATGCCGTCTACCAACGACACCTCTGTGATCAGGGAGGTGAGAGTGTGCATTCAGCCTTGGGGGCACTTGCGTGTGCTGATGACTCGTCCCTTCGTGGTTCATTACACGGTCATGTTCAGGGTCACTCCCCAGTGGATGTTCCGTGGATTGAGCATTGGCAGTCTTCCAGTCTTCCTTGTTGTCTAGCTGCATGTGGTCAGCGCCTTCTTCCTCACTCTGTTGTCGCCGTTGTGAGTCGTGATCCTTTGTCTGTCCGTGTAGCGAGCGGCTTCTCAATCCTTGATTTAGGGGCCACTCACCACATGACCTCTTGTCGTTCCGCATTCTTTTCTCTGGGCCTAGTGGGCTCCGTCCGCTTTGTCCACACCGGCTCTGGTCAGCTTCTTCCTGTCCATGGAGTTGGGGTTGTCCACTTTGTTGGCCTTGGGGGGAGCTCTTTCTTCCCAATGTTTTGTACGTACCTGCTCTTGAGCCCAGTCTGCTGTATGTCACGACCCTCGACGACCAGGACATGGAATTCACCTCCAGCCGTGGCATTGCATCCGTGTTGTATCGTACCATTGCTCGTGTCCTTCTGCGTGGTACTCGTTGTGATGGCTTGTACCGTGAGCCGTCCTTTGCACCACACCATGCCACTACTGCTCTTGTTCACGTAGCACGCTCTCTCACTCTGGCACATGCACAATTGCTTCATCGCCGTCTCTGTCACATTCACACTGTTGTCGTTGACAGCCTGCTCCGGGACAAGCCAGCTCATGGTCTTGACACCGACACGTTCCCTGCTCCTTTTCCCACTGACTGTCTTGACTGTGCCCAGGGCAAAATGCACCGTTCCCCCTTTTCCATCTCTGAGTCCCGCACGTCTCAACCCCTTGACCTCTTGCATGCAGACGTCATGGGGCCTCTTGCCCATGACGCTCTCGGGGGTGTTGGTCGCTACGTCCTCTGTCTCACCAATGATTTTTCCCGCATGCGCAGGGTGTTTGCCCTTCGGCAAAAGAGTGATGTCTATCCCACGCTTGAGACCTGGTTGCCTCAGGCCGAACTGGCCTGTGTTCGTCGTCTGAAGGTCTTTTGTTGTGACCGTGGTGGAGGATTCATGGATCCCACTGCCCGCTTCTTGACATCTCGCGGGGTGTGTATGGAACCCTCGGCTCCATACACACCCCAGCAGTACGGCGTCTCAGAACATTGGAGCCAGACTCTTGCTGACGGTGTCCGCACTCTCCTCAGCGAGTCCTCTCTCTCCCATGTCTTCTCTTGCAAGGCCATGTCTTATATGACCTGGGTGTGGAACCGTGTCCCCCACGGTTGTCTCCTTCATCACGTTACTCCCTTTGAGCATTGGTACGGTCGTCGTGGTGATCTCCGTCTCACTCATGTTTGGGATTGTGTCGCTACCGTCTGGTTGCCGGATGATGCTCGTAATGGCAAACTAAGCCCCTGTGCTCATCTTTGTACCTTCCTTGGTGTCTCCGCCATGTCCAAAGCATGGCAATTCTAGGACTCTGATCGCTCTTGTGTCATTAAGTCCCGTGACACCTTGTTCTTCGAGGATGTCTTTCCCCGTGATCTGGCCCATGTCCCTCCCTCTTCCTCTCTCTCTCCTCACTCCGTCGACTTGGGGGGAGGTATGTCTGCTCTAGCCTCCAATCTCCATCCGTTCTCCTCTCCCTCTCACACGTCGTCTAAGTGTGTCCCCAACACAGACACTACAAACGAGGACTCCTCCTCGGAGTCCTCGTCCTCCCCTGCCTCTTCTGAGTCTGTAGCGTCATAGTCCTGCTCAGACTCCGTGTCGTCTCAGCCGTCCTCTGGCGGTGCTGATGTCCCCCACTCGGTGCCTGTTCACACACAGTCCCCCGTCGACTCTGTTCCCGACTCATCCCCTGAGTCGTCCTCTGTGTCTACTCCGGTTGTTGACATGATTGGAGGTGACCCACCTCTGATTGTGGCCTCTGAGCCTGAGCCCTACACTCGTGGGGGAAGGCTTCGTGTGCTCCCCCCTTCTCAGCCCTCTCAGTCCTCCCGTGGGCGCTCTCGCTCCTCTGGGACACCTGCTGAGTTTGTCTCTATCGACTCGTCTAGAGCTTCTCAGTCCACACAGCGAGTCACACTCTCCAGCGCCTCGTCCTCCGTAGCTGGCCCCTCGGTGCGGCCCACCGGCCCTGATGCACTTGGCCTGTCTGTTAACGTCATGCATCCCAATTCAGCAGTCGGCTACGTTCTCGTAGCCCATGAGTTTCACAGTGCCCTAGAGTCTCCCGTCACCAGGTACGTTGAATCATGCTTCGCGGCCTCAGGGCTCTCGGCCCTTCCTCCCGAGCCTACCACTGTCTGGCAGGGTCGTGAGGCAGTTGATGCTGACCTCTAGGAGAAGGCCATATAGGAGGAGCTCACAACCCTCCAAGAGCATGGAGTTTTTTAACTTGTGGACCTCCTGGTAGGCCGCAAGGCAGTCTCTGCCCGTTGGGTACTTCGGCGCAAGCTGAAGCCCGATGGGAAAGTCGACCGGTACAAGGCCCGACTCACGGCCAAAGGTTTTTCCCAGATTCCAGGGATTGATTTTAATGAGACATTTGCACTGGTCGGGAGGTACACCACTGCTTGAGCACTGTTGAGTCTCGTCGCCCAGCATGACTGGGAGCTGGAGCAGATGGACGTCAACAATGCTTTCCCGCATGGAAAGCTCGATGAGGAGATCTACATGACTTCCTGGTTTTGCCGATGGCACAAACAAGTTGTGGCGACTGCACAAAGCCCTTTACGGGCTCAAGCAGTCACCGCGCTGTTGGAACATGGAGATCTCCTCCACCCTTGAGCGAGGTGGTTACCGTCGCAGCATGGTTGATCCGGCACTCTTCTTGAGTGCCCCCTCCAAGCCATTTGTGGCCATCCTTGACTACGTTGACGATCTGCTCATCGCCTCACCCAGCCCCCCAGCTGTCCAGTCCGTGAAGAACTTGCTGTAATCTGCGTACAGGATGAAGGACCTAGGTCCTATACGTGTATTCCTGGGCATGGAACTTGAGCGTGACCGCCAGCATCGCACTCTGCACATACACCAGGCTGCGTACATTCCCATGCTGGGGAAGCGCTTTGTTTCTCTGCTTGCTGACATTCCCACTGCTTCCACACCGATGACTCCGGCAGGTCAGTGCCTGCTGAAGTCACTTGATCCAGCTCAGCTGGAGGAGATTGTTGATGTCACCGATTACCTAAGTGTGGTCGGCTCCCTCATGTATCTCGGTACTACCACTCGGGTGGACGTTGCCTTCTCGGTCAACTTTCTTGCCCTGTTCTCCCAACAACCACGTCAGAGACACCTCGAGGCGGCACTTCGTGTGATCCGCTACGCGCTGTCCACTGCACGTGTGGGACTTTGCTATCGTTCACAACCGTCTGTGGTCGTAAACGGTTACACAGACAGTGACTGGACGCATGACACGGATGCTCGTAGCCGTACTGGCTACGTCTTTCTTGTTGGTGGGATTGTTGTCTCTTGGAAAAGTGGTAAACAGGGCTGTGTTGCTTGAAGCTCCAGTGAGGATGAGTACGTGGCACTCGGTGCAGGTACGTGTGAGAGTGTGTGGCTGTCTCGCATATTGCAACAACTGCGTATCCTCATTCGTTGCATTACGTTGCGCCATGACAACCAAAGTGCAAAGGCAATTGCCGAGCACGGTGGCATGCATCACTCTCGCACAAAACACATCAACATCGAGCATCACTTTGTACGTGAGCGCATTGCTGCTAGAGAAGTTCAAGTGGTCTGGGTCAACACTCGTCAGCGGCGTGCAGACTTCCTTACTAAAGCTCTCAGCAGTGGCATGTTCAAAGCGGCTGTGCATGTTGTTGGTATGCTGCACTCACGTGATGCCCCTGGTTGATGCGAGTCCTTTACGTCTTGCTGTTCAGTGACGTGCTCTCTCCCTCTGTGTGTGTGGGCTACTCGTCTGTGGGTCATGGGGGAGTGTTGGTTATGGTCGTGACACACGCAAGTGCCCTCTTGTCTCTCCACACACACTCACATCATCACTGCAGGTGATTAAGCTGGACTGAGGCTCTCTGGTGCAAGAATGTGACATTCTATGAGCTGCTCATCGGTGGTGCCACCAACTGACTACCAAGTGGTGAACACACCACCAACCTCTTCATGAGCCTCAGTTTAAAGCTGACTCCACTAGCAAAATGGGGGATACATTTGTAGAATTGCATGCCCGTGTTTTGGTTGACCACACTTCTACAAGTGTGTGACCACACTTGTAGAAGTGTGGTCACACACTTGCATGTACTTAGGGGTGGTAAACCGGGTTGCTGATCCTTGGGGACCACATGTCCAGTTTGTACCAGAATGTGAGCAACCGCCAGGAGCTCGCTCACTCTAGGGTCGGGTTCGATCCCCGGGTGGCGTCCGGGCCCCATGTCGAGCACCTCGCGTGGGTGGCCCGGTCAACCTGTACAGACCACCTCGTTCGCTTGTTACTCAGTAACTTCTTGTCACTTGTGTGAAAGTGAGCTTCTCCCCAATCCATGGTGTCACCCCATCTCTCGCTTGCTTACTTGCCTGCCTTCATGCTTTCTCAGTAGCCACTGCTACCTACAATATGACCAGGTATAAAAACGTGCATTTAAGGTACGCTAAGTTTACATCCACTGGCAAACTTTGGTTTTCACACTCGTTCGACATGGACAACAATGTCCGTCCAAATGGCCCTGCCCATCAAGGATGGGGTTTGCCTGTAGCGGACCCTGTGGCGGCTCATGGGGCATGGGTCGCATTGAAGGATCGGTGGGACCGCAATGTGGTACGCGACCGAGAGTTGGGTCATGATGAATCATCATGGGCCCTTGCTCCTATCACTCCTGAATGGATGGCATGGAACCTGGGAGTATCCATCTTGAGTACTGGCCCGCCCTTCTTGAGAAATTGCTAGGAAGCTTCCTAACCTTGCTTCTGCTGATGTGGCGACACTGTCCAGTCAGCTAGTACACTAACAAGCAAGCAGGTGCAAGAAACAGCAAAGATCAAGCTAGGGAGACGCGCAAAGCCTCATAAGCTCCAATAGCTTAGTAATGCAGAGAGAGTTGACAACTAACAAGCACACAGCATTAATACCTTTCGCGGCACATGGCGGGTGACACACGCGGCAGTGTCAGTTTTTCCTAAAACCGGCTCAAAACCATTGTTTTGGCCGCAACTCTGCGCACAGGCATCCAAGCGCAACACCGTCTGAACCTAGAGATGCAAAATCTTGAGCCGGACGCTACGATTGGTCACACGCACAAGTCCGACATCGATCAGTGGAAGGACAATGCAAAACATGCAAATCGAGCTCGAGAGCCAGTCCACCGAGAAATCTCTAACGTCCGCAGAAAAACTGTAGAGTACCCCACTAAGCACCCGGGACGTCGTGGCAGTCGTCTGGCAGCTGCAGGTGGATGGATCCACCAACCGTCAGTGGTCCGGCGCCAGCTGGGCTCGCATCAGGGATCTGCACGAGCATGGGCACGGCCGAGTGGTCACAGTAAGCTGTACACATGGACAGAAACAACTCACATCACAATACTCCCCCATGACCCGATGGTACGCATGTCCATACACATGCAAAACTAACACAGGTGCACAACAAGATGCTCAACAGTCCATGCTCACACACCCCACTCTCATCCACTCTCAGGCAAGGGGCGTAGCCCAACAGAATGAATGGCCACCATGAACTTTCCACGCGCAAGTGCCTTGGTCAAGAAGTCAGCCCGCTGCATGTCCATGCCGACCCAGATGATGGAGATCACTTGTTGCTCCACAAGATCATGCACAAAGTGATGCTCAGCAGCAATGTGCTTCGTGCGTGCATCAAATACACCAGAGTTCTCTGCAATGGCAAGAGCACTCTGGTTGTCACAGCGTAGAACGATGCAAAGCACCGACTGACGTAACTCACGAAATAGATGCTGAAGCCACACCGCCTCAGCAGCCACAGCCCCCAAAGCAACATACTCAGCCTCTGATGAGCTACATGCGATACAACCCTGCTTGCCACTGTGCCACGACACAGCGGTGCCACCAAGCAAGAACACGTAGCCTGTCCGACTGCGCCCATCAGGACTCCACGCCCAATCACTGTTTGTGTAGCCGTCAACTACCACCGAATACTGCCGTCGAAAGCATAGTCCGAGGTACGATGTGGACACCACGTACCGCACCACTCGCACAGCCGCATGAAGAGCTCTTGCCTAACAACACTGTGAAAACAATGCAAGGAGGTTGAGGGCAAAGGCAATGTCGGATCGTGTGGTAGTGGCCAAGTACATCAAGGAGCCAATCAGGCACAAGTACAGGGTCACGTCCACTGTCGCCCCCAGGTCTGCGGGATCATTCACCTTCAGAGCATCCCGCCCGTCAGGTGTGATGGGGGTGGAGGCTGTAGGAACTGCACCTAGAAGGTCAGCAAACCGCTCCCCCACAACGTGGGCATAACGTGCCTGATGCAACAAGAATGTCCGTCGATGACGATCAGGCATGATCTCCATCCCAAGAAACATAGCTGCAGGACCAAGGTCCTTCATCCTGTAGGCAGCCTGGAGTATTGCCTTGGCCTCCTTCACGGCCTCCATAGAAGGAGACGCAATTGGGAGGTCGTCCACGTAGACCAGGATGGCGGTGAAGCTCACCGTTGTCCGTCTAAGAAAGAGGGACGGGTCAGCGTCACTCTGTACATAACCGACACGTGTCAGTGTACCAGTGATCTCCAAGTTCCAGCACCTGAGTGACTGTTTTAGGCCGTACAAGGCCTTTTGCAAGCGCCAGACCTTGTCACCGACCTCGAATCCAGGTGGCTGGACCATGTAGATCTCCTCCTCTAAGATCCCATGGAGGAACGCGTTGTTCACGTCCATCTGGTGTAGCTCCCAGTCATGGTGAGCAACAACCCCAAACAGAGCGCGAGCGGTGGTCATGCGGCCAACGGGTCCAAAGGTGTCAGTGAAATCTACTCCCTCAATCTACGAGAACCCTTGGCCGTCAAGCGAGCCTTGTAGCGATCTAGTATGCCATCAGGCTTCACCTTCTTGCGAAAGACCCACTTGGCTTGTACAACCTTCCGCCCAGGCAGGAGGTCGACAAGCTCATAGACACCGTGCTCACAGATGGCTCTCAACTCATCCTCACAAGCAGCACGACACAGGTCTGCATTGTGAGCTGAGAGTGCCTCCTTCAACGTGCCTGGATCAGGCATCATTGAGGGAGCGCTCCGGGTGGCTAAGACACACGCCTCCGGACTCAGTCTGACCACAACAAGGTCAGCTGCGGCATCGCAAGCGACCAAGAACTCTTGAGAGACCAACTCGTGGCCAACAGGACATGCTGGGTACACCTCAATGTAGTCTTCCTGGACACTCAAGCCAAGGGCGTTCGTGCCAGGCTCGCCACTCTGAACACTACGAGTCGGGCTTCTGGGCGTAGGGTCAACAGTCCGCTGAGCCCTAGAGGCCAATGGTCGAAGGCAACCACCGGGCTCGCGGGAGTAGCCCGATGCAGCGCTCACCTCAGGCTGTGAGGAAGGCTGCTGAGCCAGAGCCGTTGGGGACATGGGTGCATGTATGGGAGTGGGTGTGAAGGAGGGGACTGACACTGGTACGGGATCAGGTGTGCCAGAGGGGACCAACACTGGTACAAGATTGGGTGTGCCAAAGGGGTCTGACACCGGCACGGGATCAGGTGTACCAGAGGGGACTGACGCTCGTACGGGATCAGGTGTGGCACAAGGGACCGGCACAGGCACGAGATTGGGTGCACCAGAGGGGTCTGACACCGGCACGGGATCAAGTGTGCCTGAGGGTACTGATGAGGCTACTGGACCCAGAGCCACGATGGCCGGATCGTCAGTAGCCAGAGACCAGACCACAGGTGAGGAGGCCCGGCCAGATCCATCCGGAGGACTAGACTCCCCCATCCGTCAAGAGGCCACACAAGTAGGAACGTGGTCGACAGCCAGCGACAGAATGCTGAACAAGTCGCGGTAGGTGAAAGCCTCAAAGAAGAGAGCATCTCGAGATTCGAAAATGTGATGGTGAGCAGGGTCCCAAAAACGCCAGGCCTTTGACCGCGGAGAGATGCTGAGGAAGGTGCACATGCGTCCCCGAGGTGAGACCTTAGACCCCTGCTGGTCCTCGGTGTACCAGACACAGGCGAGGGACCCCCAAACGCGAGTGAGACTCAGATCAGCACGATGGCCAAACCACAACTCGTACGGTGTGACATGGTCTAGAAGTGGACCATGCGGCAAGCGGTTCCAGACCTACGTCATGTAGGAGAAGCCCTCAAAGGCAAAGGACTCCGGTAGACCGCACTCAGACTGCATAACGTGAACCGCATCCTCCATGGTACGGTTCCAATGCTCAGACACACCGTTCTGTTGTGCTATAGCAGGGGCGGAAAGCTGGTGAAAGATACCGTGCTTGGCAAAGTAGGCATCCATCTCCCCTAAGAACTCGCCATAAAGATCTAAGCGCAATGTGTGCAGGGTGTGACAAGACTGACGCTCAACCATCACAAGCCACAGGCGGACCGCCAATGCGGCATCGCTCTTGTGGCGGAGGCTGTAGACCCACCACATCCGGGTGAAGTCATCAGTCAAGGTGAGAACATATCGACCCTGGTCAGAGAGAGACTCGACTGGGAGAGGATCAAGAAGGTCCGAGTGGACAAACTCTAGTGGGCGCAGTGCCCGGGAGGAGGAGTCAGGGTAAGAGCAGCGATGCATCTTACCCTGGGTGCAAAAAAGACAGTCGGTCTTGGGCGGCTTCTCAAAAGAAGCTGCGTCAAGACCGAGGGCTGGTTCAGTGCAAATGAGCTTGGACACAGTGTCCGAGCTCACATGGCAGTGGCGACGATGTAACAAGCGCTGGTGCTTAGGGGAGAGAAAACCAGTGACAAACACTTGCACAGAGGACAGAGGTGGGGAAGAAACAGAGGGAGTGCAATGAGACACACGATACAGATCATCAACAACAGAGGCATGAAGCACGATGGCGCGTATGTCAAGAGTAGTCACTGTGGCAGAGTCAATAGAGTGCTCAACAGTGAAACCCATCCCTGTGCATGCACGAACAGAGAGCAGGCTGAGCTCAAGAGCAGGGACAAGGAACACATCAGAAATGTACAAGGGGCCAGACGAACCATCAAACCGCACAACTCCAACTCCCTACACAGGCAACAACTGACCAGACCCTGTGCGAATAGACCGAACGGACGCAACGGGACCAAGCAAAACAAAGTCACTACGACGACAGGTCATGTGATGGATGGCCCCAGAGTCAATAATCGAGGTGCCACCCGGCTCACGACCAGTCGTCAACACCGAGCAACGTGCCACATAACGCTCTGCCTCTGCTGGACGCTCAGCAGAGGACTTGGGACAACGACGAACAACACGGATCTGTGACTCATCAAGCCAGTCGGTAGTGTCCGGTCCATCCTCGTCGCAAGCCAACATAGCTCTACCACAAGCATCATCATGAGCAACAGACGTAGTAAGACAAGGTGTGTCGGGACCACTCGACTGTGAGAACATACTCGCACCTCCCTGAGTACGAAGTGCCGGTAGCTGACAAAGCCCCGCGGTCGTGCGATCTTGAGGGTCCACATCACCACTGGCGCCTGATGAAACGGATGTTTCTGCTGCACTTGTGGTCACGACGCACCCAGTCTGTGTGTCTCTTGAAGAAATCCGCTACGTGTGCGCCGCCTGAAGGCCACGCATGATCTGAGTCCAATCAAGGGAATGCTCACACTCCGTGTAGCGGTGAGCACCTCCACAGTTGTAGCAGTGGACATAACGTCCATTGCCACTACTCATCGGCTACTGCTGCTGTTGTCCCTTCCCACGTTGCTTCTTCCCCTTCTTCCCCTGTGCGGTCACTGTAATGCCCTGAGTGTGGCCGCTTGGGGTAGAGGAGGAGGAGGAGGAAGTTGTGGAGGTGGGACTGGTGAGCAGGGACAGAGGCGTAGGAGGGGTCGCAGTCACTGCTGTAACAAGTGGACTTTGCTAGTGGGCGATGGCATCCTCATGAGCCGATGTGGCCTGGATGAAGTAGCGATGGGCCCAAGGAAGCAACAGTAGTGACTCTGACAACTCAGAGAGAGCCACACGATCGAAGCGTGTAAAGATCTTCACGTGCTCCAAATGAGCCCCCATCATGATGGTGTTGAGTGCCCACAACTGCGTCCCGCCACCAGTCCCAAGGCGCGTGTAAAGGCGCATCGCGTGCCTCCAATAGTCAGTTGCAAACTCCGTGGGATCCTCACGGAGGGAATGAATCTCACGTAGTCGGGCCACCCTCGTGGCATGGGTCTCCGTAGCGAGAAGTGTCAGGGCCAGCTCCCAGCCCTGACGCGAATCTGCTCCAGCCCCGGTCCCGGCCTCACCGAGAAAGGGTCGGAAGTCGACCACAGTCTCCCGCGGCATGGCGTAGAGGAGACCCCGCATCGCTCTCGCCGTTGTTTGGACCTGGTGAGCGTCGCGGGTCCGGTACTGGCCGTGGTAGTAGGGCCAGACACCCTCAGATTCAGCCCACACCTGAAACAAGGTCTCCCAGCAATCGAAGCCCTCGTCACTATGGTAACGGGGTGGAGGTGTCTCAAATTCCTTCGGTCGCCAGTGGGGAGGGCAACCTCAGGCTTGGGAGACGGTGGACGGGGTATGGGGAGTCCACCAGTGTGAGAAAAACCACCAAAGGTGAACGCTACTAAATGATGTGACTGGTCCTGACGGCGAGAAGGTGGCAGAGTGGGAGGTTGTGATCCCAAACATAACTCACTAATGCGCTCCTCAAGCACACGAATCTCGTGCTCGCGTGAGTCATCCTCAATCTCCTCCTCATCCCAGGTGTCCACCTGTGATGAGTGATGCTGCGGCCGCAGCACTGTGTAGGGTGTAGACTGCTGAGGAGATGGTACAGCTCTAGTATATCCTCCTAGTGGCTGCTGTGAAGCTATCGAACGACCTCGCAGTAACTCTGTGATCTCTTGCAACACGTCAGACTACCTCTGCTACTGCCGCTGCATCTTGTACTACGACGGACGAAGCTCGTCGATCATGCGGGACTGCAACCGCGGACTCATAACGCCCAAAGAGGAGGAAGAGGGGTCAACGAATCCTTTGTCCTTGTCCCGGACCGGCGCCATTGCAATGCTCAGTATGGGGCTGAACGTAAACAATACTCCAAACAAGAAACTAACAGTGTTTCTCGAGGATTTGAAACGTCTAGAAAGATTAACGTTTTAACCCCAAAACTACTGACGTCAGCAAAGTCTATGATGACGTCAGCGTTTTTTACGCTAGCGAAAAAAAACGCTAGCGTTTTTTACGTCGGCGTTTTTTTTAAGGTCACCTCGTCACCCCCTGCTCGCGGCTGTGTAGGAGCTACGTAGGCCTGCATAGTGCCACGCAGACCTATGCAGTACTGCGCAGCTTCTACACAACTGCATAGCACTGTTGTGCAACAGCAGTACTGCGCAAGCTCGCCGCTGCTGCTGCGGCGGATGTGCTACTACTCTGCTATTGCCGCTGCCGCTCCTACAATGCTACTGCTACAGCTACTACTACACTGTTGGTGCTGCTCGCGGCTGCTGATGACGTCGCAGCTGCATGCTGCTGCCGCCGTTGCGCGCTGCCACTGCTCGCAGCCGCCGCCGCAAGCTGCTGCTCCGAGCTGCTACTCCTCTTTTTTTCTGTACAAGCTAGCAGCCAGACATGGCTGTTGCTGCTGTTGGCTAGCGTGGCTACTGGATCTCGTCACTCTCATAACTCCACTTGTTATCGTGGTGGCGATTGTGTGGTGACGTCGCTACTGCTAACGTCGGCTACTGCTAACGTCGGCTGCGACGGGTCCCAGGATGTGGCGACAGCGGTGACTCTCACTGTTGCTGCTAGTGCTGCGACTCTGCGGCGCAGCTCAGTGAGAGGGGATTCGTTGCTGTGATACCATGAGAAATTGCTAGGAAGCTTCCATACCTTGTTGCTGCTGATGTGGCGACATTGTATAGTCAGCTAGTGCACTAGCAAACAAGCAAGTGCAAGAAACAGCAAGGATCGGGCTAGGGAGACGCGCAAAGCCTCATAAGCTCCAATAGCTTAGTAATGCAAAGAGAGTTGACAACTGACAAGCACACAGCATTGATACCTGCCGCGGCACACGGCGGGTGACGCACACGGCAGTGTCAGTTTTTCCTAAAACCGACTCAAAACCACTGTTTTGGCCGCAACTCTGCACATAGGCATCCAAACGCAACACTGTCTAAACCTAGAGATGCTGAATTTTGAGCCAAACGCTACGATTGGTCACACGCACAAGTCTAGCATCGGTCGATGGAAGGACAATGCAAAACATGCAAATCGGGCTCGAGAGCAAGTCCACCGAGAAAACTCTAGCGTCTGCAGAAAAACTGTAGAGCACCCTAGCAAGCACCCGGGACGTCGTGGCAATCGTCTGGCAGCTGCTGGTGGATGGATCCACCAACAGTCAGTGCTCCGGTGCCAGCTGGGCCCGCATGAGGGATCTGCACGAGCATGGGCACGGCCGAGTGGTCACAGTAAGCTGTACAAATGGACGGAAATAACTCACATCACAACACTACTGTCTCGAGCCATGGGAGCCGTGGCTTTGGAGCGAGCCACCGAGTCCGTAGAGGACACGCGAGTACTATCTCAGTGACAAGTATGGGCATGCAACTATTAGTTTTGTGTCCATAGTGGGCACACGACTATTATTTCTTCGACATTGACGGTCATGCGAGTACTATTTGAGTAACACATGTGGGCATGCTAGCGTTATGTTTTTGACAAGTATGTACATTTGAGCATTATTTCATGAAGTATGGGAAGACCATCTTCTGTATCACCCCGGTGAACTTTGATTTTGATGTTAACTGTTTTTCCCATGGTGGAATTACATCGAAAAGAGTTTTTCGTCGAATTAAAAAGAACCACCAAAATAATTCCAAAATTTTTTCATCGAATTTAACGGTCTACCCTTATGCCTCTGCCTAGTTCAGAACCGGGTCCTTTGTCTCTTTGGTCTTGCATCCAGATGTTTGTTTTCTTAAAATCACGTGGTCAACGTTGTTCGAACACGCGGGGATGCGTTTTGATGGCCGTCGAGGCCACCGAACGCTCCGCACCTCGCGTTTGCTGTTCCACCGAACGGCAAACGCGAGCGCGATGGGCATACGACCATTCGAAATGCCGAATGGTCGTATGCTCCTCGCTCTCGCGTTCGAACGGAGTCGAACGCGGGAGCGAGAAGAAACATTTTTGGGGTGATTCGTCAGGAAAATTTGACATACCCCAGTTCGTCGAATTTAACGATCCACCCCCCCCTTTTTGTTGATTTCAAAACTACCCCCAAAATAATTGCAGAAGGGCAAAGAACTCGTCAAAGAAATTATGGCACAAATCAACCGTGGAAATCAAAGTTCACTGGGGTAACATGGTTGGGCAGCATAGTAATAATGATGTGACGACTATGGGCATGGAAGTATTACTAATGGCCCAAGTTGGATATTGTGTTATAATTCCACTGAGAAGTATGGACACCATAGTATGAATCTAGAAACAATATTGGGTATCTGTGTATTACTTTAGGGAGATGCACGACTATGGGCATGGAAGTAATACTGATGGCCCAAAATGGATACTATAGTATATTTTCACTGACAAGTGTGGGCACGAGAGTCTTAATCTATAAACAATACTGGGTATCTGTGTATTAGTTCATTGAGATGCACGACTACCCATAACACGTTGGATCTAACCACTTGGGATCCAGGACACTGCACAACCAAAGCCAGTGGCACAAGTCACATCCACATCCCTGCTTTCCCTCACATCCCGGTGCATCAAAGAAAGTGTCCTCATCGACATGAAGTGAGTCGACCTCTTCGTCTTCTTCATCTCCTTCTTCATAAAACATGTCTTCCTTGTGTCCACCCCTTGAATCTGCTTCATTTGCATGGGCTTCCATGACGTTTGCACCGTTGTATGTCACCGTATAATGGCACAACCCAACATATCTCGTATTCCCTGGCTGCCACAAATAGGAATACAGTGTCTGACACACCAACGTTGCACCAACTCCCATGAGGAACATCACGGCAAAGTCAAGTTGGTCACACAGACACATGTTTGAGGCACCTCGCACAAGTGTTGAAGCTCAAGTAATAGTTTAGTGAAAGGGAATGACGTGAACTGAAGTCCAGTCTATACATACATGTGCTTCGTTTCTGTTTCCCATTGATTTCTATTAAAATGGAAATTGGACTTCATTCACTCGAAAGTGTTCAGAAGAACACATGCATGCAGCCTCCCAATAGTGAACTCGAACACATTTTCAGTGCGAGAAATGTACCATCCCAACTAACCCCCTACTGAATACTAGTCTAAGGCAAAGGTGCGATCCGGTGCCACTTGTGATTTGGCCTGCACCTCCATTGTCGAGAGTGGTCTACTGTGGGCTCTGCAAATGACACACACGGGAAGGAGTAGGTTAGACTAACATGCGAATTGAAACATGAGGTAGATGAACGTGCAATGGAACACACTTAGCGTGAAAACACGGGAAAAAACCTACCACATGCCAAATGAACGATCGATGATGTCCACCTTGGCCTGGAAGCCCATCCATAGCTCTTCACGATCCTCACCATCGCCCCCATTGACTCGTTCATCATCACTGGAGAGTGAAACGGGGTCAACCATCTCCTGCCCCCCCCCCCTCCTCCTCCTCATTGTA
Source organism: Penium margaritaceum (assembly GCA_023375785.1). Classification (NCBI taxonomy): domain Eukaryota; kingdom Viridiplantae; phylum Streptophyta; class Zygnematophyceae; order Desmidiales; family Peniaceae; genus Penium; species Penium margaritaceum. The sequence continues at coordinate 70,798 of SZWC01008147.1, forward strand.
CTCCTCATCCGTCCCTCCCCCCTCCTGCCCATCATCCCCGCCCTCCTCTTGCTCCTCCCCCCCTCCTCTTCCTTCTTCTCCTCTGCCTCCTCATTGGATTCTGCCTCCCCTTTAGCAGGAGGGGCATCCTTTGCCTCGTCCCCGGAGTACCCCATGGCGTCCACATTTGACCTTTAGGACGCTCTCATGGGGCGCTCTACGTCTAGCTCTGCCACGCGTGCTGCGGCCATCTGCTTTGGTGTCAGCGCCTCCATGTTTGGGCATGCCTTTTGGACATGGCCCATCTTCTCACAGTGCGCACATATGTGCGTCTTCTTGACATTGGCGCACCAGTCAAGCCTCAACGTGGCAGGACGCCCAAGCCCACGACGTGGTCCAGGTTGCAGCCACTTTGGCTCCGCCGGCTTCACAAGTCTCACCTTTGGCAATGGGAATGTAGCGCTGTGGGTCCTATTGTAGCTGAGGGCGAGGTACCCAAAGTCCACGTAGGCCATGGGATTGAGAGCATTCTCCAGCAAGAGACTGCACGCATGCGGGTATGGCACCCTGTACTCACGCCAATGGCTGCACCAGCCCTCCTTGGTGTTGATGTTGACGTCCCACGGGGTACCGTTTGTACGCACTGCAGTGCCGCTCGTCCATGGTCCGGCCTCGTCCCCGTCCAAATCCAAATCGTACTCACGGTTGCGGTCGTAGTTGTTCTTGACCTCCAGGCATAGTGCGGGTGCGATGCTTTCCTCGGCGTCACATCTTGCAACGGATGTCCCACAATCACTGTACAAACACGTGGAGGTTTACGAAACAAAAGTAGGGGTACATCTTCCTCAACTCCACAAGCTTGCCGTTGAGGGACTCCATGGCGTTACTCGTGGTGTACCCTCCATGAGGCACTAGGTAGGAAAGCTGCCTCCACCGCTCCTTGGAGATGCCGGGCTCGCCATTTCCACCCAACAAATACTCCACAGCCCTTGGACCTTGACGGCACATCCCAGCCACGCAGGCATCCCAATCCTCCTGTGTTGTCACATGTGCAAGATTCCAGAACAAAGAGCCCGACTGGCCTTGGCAGGGGGACTGCACGTTGCGCATCAGGTGCCAGGTACAGTACGTGTGTGTTGCACCTGGTAGTTTCGTATCCACGGCGTTGGCCAATCCTTTCTCACGGCCTGAGATCACACATTGTTCCTTCCTGTGTGGCAGACGGATAGGCTACTACCACCACCGCACAGAACTAGGTCCAATTGCGCTCGTCCTCACTTGAAACGAGAGTGTAGGCCGCGGGCATGGCGTTGTCATTGGCGTCAAAGAACTGCATGATTGGGAGCACCTGGTTGTGCCCATTCTTCAGGTGCATACCATCCATGGCGATCACTCGCCGCGTGTACTCAAAACCTCTGTGGCACACACCGGGTGTAATGAAAACCTGGTGGAACGCGCCAGTGTCCGGGTCCTTCTCAGCCTTTGCAATGGCCAACGGGTCAACCTTCAAGAGCTGCATAAAAAGCACGTAATTAGACCCCATGTGAAACGAGAATGGTGTAATGAAAAAGGCATTAAACGACAAAGAAAAAAGGACGGAATTCTTATAGGACAGAGTTGTTATTTTTTAGCACAAATGCTCCAGTGTCCATTGTTTTGCCAGATAAAGCATCAGTGTCCATAGTCGAAAACGAACTGTCGGCGGTGTCCAAAGTCGAAAACGAAAAGACACCGCTATCCTTAGTCGAAAACGACATGACAGCGGTGCCCATGTTTTTCGTCGTGCAAGCAAAAAAAGGAAAAAATGACAACTATACCCACGCCCTCGAAGTCGAACTTTGCCGACTTCAAGGGCAAAGTGGGCGACGTTGACACAGGCATCGCCGATGTCAGATGTCACCCTGTCGCGAGTTTTGGAAATCGCAAGTGCAAACTCCAAAACTCGTGACAAGGTGCGCCATATCTCGCAGACCCACACAAATAACCAACAAATCCCGTGGTTACACTGGGGGGTTAGGGTTTTGTTTTTTACTTGCCCGGGCATCTGCCGTGCCCCGCGGTAGCGGGACCCGGCAGATTCCCTTTCGTTTATCACACGTGCGCCGCATCTCGCAAACCGCCCCCAATAACATACAAACCCCTTAGTAAAACTGGGGAATTAGGGTTTTATTTATTTACTTGCCTGGGCATCTGCCGGGCCCCGCTACCGCGAGGCCCAGCAGATTTCCTTTCTGTTGTCACACGTGCGCCGCATATCGCAACCCCCCCCCCCCC
>SZWC01008147.1:73175-114330 GCA_023375785.1 Penium margaritaceum
CCCCCCCCCCCCAAACGGACAAACCCCCAAGTTACACTCAGGGGGTTGGATATTATTTTTTTTTCGCGCATGACGGGCATCTGCTGGGCCCTGCTATCGCGGGCCCCGGCAGATGTCCATCGTGCGCCGCATCCTACAAACCCCGCCAAACCTATGACAAACCCCCTCGTTTGTCGAAGGTTCGGGGGGTTGGGCAAGGTCATCGCGAGCTCGCAGGGAGGCTTTGCCGCGAAACTCGAAGTCAGAAAACATGTCGAATGTGATGTATACATGAAATATATAAAAAACTTGCCTGTTTCCACTCGCGATGATGAAAACCATGGGTACCGCTGTTATTTGTTTTCCGACTACGGGGACCACATGCTTCTCGCTTTCGACTTTGGGCACCGCATGCTTCTCAATTTGACTATGGACACCGCTGGTTTATCTGGCAAAACAACGGATATATTACTACTTTGTCCTATTTTTTTGTATCGTTTTGTTCGATAAATCCCCGGTGCCCATAGTAGAATTTGAACCAAATGCGGTGTCCAAAGTCAAAACCAAGACGCATGCGATGTCCATAGTTGGAATCGAAATAACTACGCTACCCATACTTGAAAACGACATGACATATGTGCCCCTGGTTAGTGTGAGTCATGGACATGCTTGACATGTTTTTCAATGCTTTAACATATCTGTCATACATTTCAGCGACGACACAGAAACGACCGTCGTCGGCGGCCGTACGCGTAACATGGAAACAATTTGACATGGTTTGTTAGGTCTCCTACGCCTTCATGACGGGGGTCTTACATAGGATAATGCGATGCTTCGGCTCATAAAAACATGTTGCATATGATAGAGCCCATTACGTCATCTCAGTCTATTGTTTGAAGGATCATCGAAGTTTAAAAAATTACACATTCGTCCTCCTGAAACGAGTCCGTGTGTTCTAATGGATTCGTATCTGATTTTGAGAGCCTGTCATGTGTCACATCCTGTTGGTTTCCTGAGATGCAATGTACCTCCCCTCATGCATGGCTACCATGTGCTTCTCTCAACTGCAGTCATACCATTCGCCGGAAAACATTGCTTGATCCACATCAACAGTAGCCGCTCGTGGGGGGTTCTCGCCTTATAATGCATTGTGATGCATCAAAGCATCGATTATGTTCCTCGTGCCCATGGCGGCCTCGTTGACGGTGCATGCGAGATGACCGTGGGTATCCCCATTGTAAACAGCCAATTGTTATGAACAAGGTGCTCATGATGTCTCCCGATGGTGAAGACCACGCACCAGAGAGGTGGCGGAGCTCTCACAACCTCCTGGTTCCGACCGGATGACAGTGACGACGACTTGACAGATGATCCGTACTTGACGCGACAGACAACCACCATCGACAACGACGATGCACCGTCCCCTACAATCGACGGGCCCCACGTCCTCAAGCTGAGGGTCCTCTCAGGATGTCCCGTGTAGGCGGGCGTGTGCCCTTGACCAAGGGCCTGCCCGTCGGTTCTGACAATGAGGCAAAGGCAGCCGACGCCAAGGCCAAGGCTGTCGCCGCCCGCATCTCGGACCCCATCCCACATGCTACCCTGAAGAAGCGGAAGGCTACAGTGGACTTCCTCGGTGGTTCAACATTCGAGAACATGGCCGCATGCAAAGCCGTAGTGGAAGAGTATGCGGTTCACAACCACATGGCACTGAGGCGGTTGAAAAGCGACCGTACTCGCTTTGTGGCGCGGTGTAAGCAGTATGCGACAAAGAAGTGCCCGTGGATCGTTCGTGCCGGGTCCAGCAAGAAGTCCGGAGCAGTCAACATCACGTCGTTTGTGGATGGCCATCTTTGTGACCCCGGCCTCGGCCAGGGTAAGCCCGTGCACTCCATGAGGTGGGTTGCACGACAGATTGAGAGCACCATTGTGAAGGACCCATGTGTGAAGCCTAAGGTGCTGCAAGCGGTCGTGTCAGAAGTGGCCAATACGAAGGTCCCCTACACCACCCTTTACCATGCAAGGAAAGTGTACTTGGAGAAGATGTACGGCAAGAAGTCAGACTCGTGGAGCATGTTCCCAGGTTACGTGAACGAGGTACGTTATCCGGCAATGGTTTAGTCTACATGTATTTCAACAACTCATGTATGTGATACTTTAGGGATTGAACATGTGGATTATGCTGTATCATGCAGGTGCTGAGGGTTGACCCGCTCGCCATCGCCAAAGCCGAGAAAGACCGTGTCACGGGTGCCTTCGACCGAGTGCTCATCGCACCCGTGGCCTGCAGGAGAGGGTTTGAGTATACCAGACGGGTCCTCGTCATGGATGGCACACATCTAAAAAACGGCCACAAGAAGGTACTCCTCATCATGCAATTCTTTGACACAGATGACAACGCTTTGCCCGCTGCGTATGTCTTGGTGTCCAGGGAAGAAGAGCGCAACTGGAGCCGAGCCTGTGAGTTGGTGGCAGCAGCGTACCCCACAGCCGCACAACATGGAACAACGGTCATATCTGACCGCGAGAAGGGACTGGCCAACGTTTTCGAGGCCAAGCTGCCCGGGGCCAACCACACGTACTGCACGTGGCACCTTATGCGCAACCTACAGTCCAAGTGCCATGGCAGGTCAGGCACACTATTCAAGAACCTGGCGCACGTGATGACGCAGGCGGACTGGGACACATGCCTGGCAGAGATGCGGCGCACAGTGCCAAGGGCACTTGATTACCTGCTGGGCGGGAATGGAGAGCCCAAAATCCCAAAGGAGCGCAGGAGCTGGCTGTTTTGCCCGATTTCTTACGGAGGATATACCACCAGCAACGCCATGGAGTCTCCGAATGGCAAGCTGGTGGAGCTCAGAAAAATGTATCCGTATTTTTGTTTCGTAAACCTGCATGTCTTTGTGCAGCGATTGTGGCACATTCAACGCAAGATGGCACACGACGCCGAGGATAGCGTCGCACCTACGCTATAACTCAAGGTGAAGCACAACTGCGACCACAGCAGAGAGTATTCACTCAACCTGGATGACAACGAGATGGGACCATGGCACAGCGGCAAAGCCACGCGTCGTAACGACACTCCTCGCGAGGTCAACCTCACCATCAAGGACTGTTCGTGCGGGCATTGGCAGGAGTATGGGGTGCCGTGCCCGCACGCGTGCAGCCTACTGCTAGAGAACGCGCTGAACCCCGTAGTGTACGTTGATTTTGGCTACCTGAACCTAAGCTACAAACAGACCTACAACGCCCCGTTCCCATTGCCCAAGGTGCGGAAGGTTAAGCCGGCAGAGCGTAAGTGGAAGCAGCCAGGCCCAAGTTGCGGGTGCGGGCGGCTAGCCACTGTGCACTTGGACAAGTATGCGAAGATGATGAAACAACGCATTTGTGCCCGTTGTGGAAAGCAGGGCCATGTACGGCGGGCATGCCCGAATATGGAGGCCCCAAGCCCCAAGCAAATGGCGGCCGCACGGGTCTCCGACCTACACGCTAAGCATCGCATGCGGGCCTCTCGTCGGACTAGCGTGGACGCCATGGGATACTCAAGGGATGAGGTGGATGATGCACCCCCTGTTGAGGAGGAGGAGGAGGAGGAGGAGGAGGCGCATGACGAGGGGGAGGACGAGGAAGGGGGGAGGGGGAAGAGAAAGAAGAGGAGGGGGGGAGGGGGGGCAGGAGGTCGTTGACCCTGTCTTTGTGTCCACTGACGAGGAAGGGGTCGAGCACCATGATGCCGAAGACCACGAGGAGGCATGGATGGCCTTCCATGCTGAANACCCCCTGTTGAGGAGGAGGAGGAGGAGGAGGAGGAGGCGCATGACGAGGGGGAGGACGAGGAAGGGGGGAGGGGGAAGAGAAAGAAGAGGAGGGGGGGAGGGGGGGCAGGAGGTCGTTGACCCTGTCTTTGTGTCCACTGACGAGGAAGGGGTCGAGCACCATGATGCCGAAGACCACGAGGAGGCATGGATGGCCTTCCATGCTGAAGTGGACATAATCAACCGCTCCTTTGGCCTTTGGTGAGTCTGGGTGAGGTTTTTTTTATTCCCGTTACTTAAAATGAACTATGCCCTCATCTTCATTCATGATGTCTAACATTGTTTTCATTCCATGTGTTTGTTTTGCACAAATCACCAACGTCCACTCGTTGAAGAGGAGGTGCATGCCACATCACATGTGGCCCGTGGTTGCACTCCTGTAGTAGATTAGCTTTCAGCTCTGGTGTACTTTGGTTAGTACTGTTGATCAACTCCGCTTGACTAAGAGTTGCAATGCCCAATGCCCAAGCTTGTGTAATCCTCCCTTCCCATGTTGAAATCAGCCCACATTCCTCTTCTGCTCAAATAATTAACACACACTAACCACACATTGGACGTTTGCTTTGTTCAACTATGCATCTGTTGTAGTCCACATTTGCAATAAGGTGCAAATTGTAGTGTACAATGGTGTCCTGGAGTTATTTTGCACTATATGTACCTCAAGCAGCTACCAAGTGTACACATAGATTGTACACACGTTCATTTCATTCTCTTTGCAATGACTGTTTCAAGGAACCAGAAACATGAGTTCATGTGACAAACAAGACTTGACCGTCATGTTCCTCGTGGGAGTTGGTGCGAAATTGGTGTGTCAGAAACTGTATTCCTGTTTCTGGCCGCCAACAAGAACAAGATATGTAGGCATGTGCCATTGTACAGTGACACACAATGACACAAGTCAACTGGATGCCTACACGACTGAAGCAGTGTCAGAGGAGAGTCATTGGGAAGATGTCTTCTACGAGGGAGGAGACGAAAACATGGACATTGTTGATGCCAACGAGGACATATTCTACCCTACTGATCCTTGATTTTGATATTAATGTTTTTCGGGCTCGTCGAATTTGAACGAATTTTTTCGTTTCGCAGAAATCAAGGGATCACCAAGTTATTTACAAAGTGCAATAATCGAAGTTAAGGGTTCATGGAGGAAATTTGGGACACCAGGTTCAAAGTGCCATGTAGTTTGGTATGAATGTGTTTTTCTCTGGGAAAAAAAGAGAGAAAGGACTTCGACAAGCACCGCTCGCCTCCACGAGCGCGAACGTTCAAACGTGAAAAATTCCTCGCGTTTGAACTCAAGAAGTGGGGAAGCGGGGCAGCAGGGCAGCGAGAGAGCGGGGGAACTGCTCTCTCGCTCTCCCGCTGCCCCGTTGCCCCGGTGCCCCACTGCCCCGTTGCCCTGCTGCCCGGTGCCCCACTGTCCCGCTGCCCCGCTGCCTCGCTGCCCCTCTGTAGTGCTGGCCCACTGTCCTGCTGCCACGCTGCAATGCTCACGTTTCGCCTCGCCTCGTCGCTGACACGTCGGCCCGCGACAGCCTCGCGAGCAAACGGGGCACCAACGCCAAATTCAAGGAACATCGAGAAATTGAACTCAGCCACTTGCCGAATTCAAGGGTCCACCTAGTGAATTTTGGACAAAGTTAACAACCCACCAAATGAAATTGAACCCGGTATAAATTGAACGAAATTAAGGATCACGAAATTCACAAAAATCTGTTCGTCGAAATTAAGGATCACTAGGGTATGATGAAATGGGATGTCAAGGACGGCAGGGATGTGGATGAGACTTGTGCCACTGGCTCTGGCTGTGCAGTGTCCTGGATCCAAAGTGGTTAGATCCAGAGTGGGTTGGGTAGTACTTTCTGAAATCAATGAACAATGGCCATACATGGGTCATGAACATTACTCCCATGCCCATAGTACTCACATGAATAATACTGTCGTGCCCATAGGTGTCAATGAAACAATGATGATCTGCCCATAGTTGTCAATTACCTTTTACTTTTGTTCCCAGAAACTTGACAAAAAAAAGAACTCATACCCACACTTCTTATCGAAATAATAGTTCCATGCCCATAGTTAGATACCCAGTCATGACAATGCAATAAAACTCGGATGCCCATACATGTCACTAAAATACTACTTGCATACCATGAAATGTCAATGCAACAAACCTCCAAAGCCCATAGTAGTCACTGGCACAATACTCACATACCCACAATTATCAATGAAATAAACCTCGAAAGCCCATACATTTCATTAAGATAATACTCACATACCCAAAATTGTCAATGAAATGAAACTCGGAAGCCCATGTTTGTAAGTGACATTATAAGCGCATACCCAGAATTGTAAACGCAATAAACCTCGGAAGCCCATACTTGTCACCAAGATAACACTTGCATACCTTGATGTGTGAGAGCAATAAAACTCAGATGCCCATACTTGTCACGCAAATGATACTCCCATACCCTGGATTGTCAATGCAACAAAACTCTCATGCCCGTACTTTCATCAACGGATGCCCACCACGGACTCGGTGGCTCGGTCCATATCCATGGCTCCCATGGCTCGGGACAGTTGGGCGGCCTGCTACTGGGCATGGGCACTCCCAAGTTCCAAGCCAAATGCTCCGGAGTCACAGGAGCTTGGGCCCATGCTGGTTCTTCATATCCCAACTCTCGGTGGCGTGCTACATTGCGGGCCCACCGCTCCTTCAATGCGACCCATGCCCGATGTGCCGCCCAGGGGTCCGCTACGGGAGTACCCCATCCATGATGTGTCGGGCCATTTAGACGGACGTCGTTCTCCATGTCCAGCGAACATGTTAGTCAAAGTTCAATACTAGGAGTAGACTTAGCGCACAGTACTCTTGGGGAAGCACCTAAAATACACATTGTAGTACCAGTTCATTGTGTGAACCGGTAGAAAAAGCGGTTCAGTTGATGAACCTGTTCACGTGAGCCTGAGTGGACGTCGACACATGCTGCCGACATTGGGTGAATGTGAGCACGGCGTCGGCAATTTCCACCGTGGACAATATGTCATTGCTGGTGGCCACGTCCATTCAGCGAGCATTCATTGGCGATAAAAATGTCCTGCTATGAGCGACGCGTAAACGCCGTGTACAACGTGACGATATCGGTCCACATGCATGGCTCCAGCTTGTGCGAAGTTACCGCTGCCGAACGGTAAACGACAAAACAAAGCGGAGGCTGCCAAACCAGGCCGGCAACATGCGAGGTTTCTTTATGAAATGCAAGTCCATCATGGCTGAATACTTCCATTAAATAGTGGGTATGTAGACATAATTTTCTGTTTCAACACGCATAATGAAAACTATGGGCACCGCTGTCATTTCGATTCCGACTATGGACACCGCATGCGTGTCGTTTTTGATTTAGGACACCGCCGTCGGTTTGCTCTTGACTATGGGCACCGTGGATCTATCGACCGAAACGATGGACTCCGGAGTGTTTATGCCCAAGAAAAAACACGGACGTACCTCGGCCACGTATCCAGGAAACATGCTCCATGACTTGGATTTCTTACCATACATCTTCTCCAGGTACGCCTTCTTTGCACAGTACAAGGTGGTGTAGGGTACAGCCTACAGCGCCTTGGTGTTGTTGACCTTCGTTAGGACAGCCTACAGCGCCTTTGCTGAAGCCGATGGGTCCTTGGCGAGGGTGCTTTGAATGTGCTGGACCACCCACTACGTGGAAAGTAGTGGGTTGTCCCGGGAGACTACTAGGTCACTGAGGTGGCTGTCGGTGAAGGATGTGATGTTGAAAGTACCGGACTTCTTGTTGTACGCCGCACGTACGATCCACGTGCAGTTCTTGTTGACGTACTACCTGCACCGCATCACAAAATGCATGGGGTCACTCTTGAGCCACCTGAGGGACATGCGGTTCACCACCACATACTCTTCCACGGCAACCTTGCATGCTGCCATGGTCTCAAAGGATGAGCCGCCCGGTAAGTCCACCTCGGCCTTCCGTTTCTTTCTGGTTGCAGGGTCGGGTGTCGGCTTTGTGGTGTTGACCGATGCAGCCTTCGCCATGGCGTCAGCAGCCCGTGCCTCATCATCGGACCTGACGGGAAGGCCCTTGGTAGAGTGCACACGACTACCTACACGCAACATCAGCAGTGGAGCATCAGTTTCACGGCGTGGGGCACCGTTCGCTACAATGCGCGCTCCATTGCCGTCCTCGTGAGGTGGAGTTTGTTGCGTCAAGCAAAGCTCCTCTGTCTCATCGACGTCGCAGTCATCGAGTGGGAACCGTGAAGACATTACATGTCCACCACGTATGTGGTACGTGTTTCCCACCATCGGAAGACAACATGGGCGTGTAGTGCAAAAAACATGGCTCTCAATAACGTACGTGCCCACAATCATCTCCCATGCGCGGTGTATGAGGCCTTCGTGAGGGCGTGCAACATTATGGACGAAGAGTTGCACCGCAATGGCCAGCAATCCGACAACCCCCGATGACGTGCAACCCTGGGACCGGGAAAAACAATTTCCAGGCTTAGGTTTGAGAACAGCTGAGGGAAGCGCATGGTACACCTGTCAATATCTTAGAGGAATCCGCACAACAACTAGGACGCATTCCACAAGATCGCATTTGCGATCCAGGAAACTTTGACGATCCATCGCTTTACACAATAAGATGACGCAATCAAGCATGCGGTGGCCAGCTAGTACGCACAAGTAGAATCCTTGCGATTATGTATGGAAACCCCCATGAACAAGGCCTGGGAGCCCTATCAAACCATGTGAATTGCTTTTCATATTGCACGTACATCCGCCGACGTCACGGTTCAAAAATGTGCGGTACTCCATGCTTGAATGAAGGTCAAACATGTCAAAAGTATGAAACATATTCCAATCGTGCCCATGACGAGCAATATTTGGGGGGCACCGCTGTCATGTCGGTTTTGATTATAGGCACCGCTCTCTCTTGATTTCCAACTATGGACACCGCGGTCACTTTGTTTTAGACTATGGACACCGCCGTTGGTTTGTTTTTTACTATGGACACTGTTGTTTTGTCTGGCGAAACGATGGGTACATTACTACTCCGTCCTTACACTTATCTTAAGCCTTTGAATCCTTTGGCATCTTAGCATTGCTCCCGAAGTCATCCTATATGTGTGGACTACAACCTCAGTGGCTTCATGGGTCGTGCAATTCAAGCATACGGGTTTGTTTGCACACATCACAAAACACAAATTGTATAAATGTAACGTGTCAAGTTTCCAGCTCTTGCTCTGTCGTCGTCGTCTGAGTTCGCAGAATGACGTTCTTAGTCCGCGTGAGGGGTTTACCCCCTTTGCAGGACTGAGGGGCAATCGTCATCAACAACCCAGAGCAGGGAGGCTCGAATACTTCAAGTCTCCGGAGGCCCATTTCCATTCTCAACCTTACCCCTTTGCAGTTGGTCGTGCTGAGGCCGCGATCGGCGGCTGGCAGCTGGCCGGTTGGTGACCGGCCGGTCACTTGGCCGGCCGTCGACCATCCAGTCCGCCGGAAGCCTCGGCGACCAGCGAAGTGCTGGCCATCGGCCAGCCCTCGCTGTCGGAAGGGGTCGTGCACAACCACCCTTCGCTTCAGCGAGGAGGGAGAGCCAAAACAGCCCTCCCGCTACATTCCTTCCCACTTGTAATGAACCGTCTCGGTTCATGAACAACAAGAAGGATGGTCAATCAGTGAGTCGTCAACATTGTGAAAGAAAATTAATAACTTCAATAACCAGCTAAACATAAACACGTGCCTGGCACTTGGAACTAAGCTGCAGCTTGTCGGTCAGCATGGCTAGCAACCTCCCCCCTGTAGGCTTGAGCGTCCGTGCAACAACCATGTTGGGCGTCCCCAACCTCTAATGGTTGCAGACCACAAATGCCGTCCTAATGGAATGTTGTTCACTTTTTCTGCATTTAGGCGGTGCCCCCGGACACGGGTCCATCAGTGCAAGCTGCCAGCTCGCTCCCATACTCGTTGACCACCCCCGTGGGCAACCAAGATTTGGGCTCCCATGAGTTATAATCAGGTCCATACCCGGCCAAATGAACAAGATATTCCCTAATAACCCACGACCGGAGAGTACGCTCTCGGTGCTAGAGTAGGCGCAAAACCTCGCATTGGCCATCGGTACCTAGGATCGCCGGTGGTGGCTGAACGGTTCCCTCTCGTGTATGGAGCCAACAGGCTCACATGAAACACGTCATGTATGTTCATACTCGACGGAAGCAGCAATCTATATGCCATTGGCCCGATGGGTGCAACGATGGGAAATGGCCCAATCCACTTCGGTAGAAGTTTTTGTGCCCCTGGCGACTTCAGCCGAAGATTCCCAGTGCTAAGGAACAATTTGTCATCGATGTCAAATGAGACCTCATGGCGGCTTTTGTCGGTATATGGCTTTTGCCATTACAGAGCAGTTTGAAGGTGACCCTTCGCCTCGTGTAACAAGGAGTTTATGCGCTCACCAAGGGCTTGAGCAGAAGGAACATGTCCTCCTGTACTCCCGCTCTTCACCAATGAAAAGGGCACCATTGGATGCCGACCACTGTCTAACACAAACGTTGTAAACTGTGTAGACTCGTTCACCGAGTTATTCACCACAAAATCTAAGAATTTGTCCCAGTCACGCATGACAGGGTCCACGTACATGCAGAGAATTTGTTCCAGAGTGCGGTTCATGCGCTCTATTTGTCCGTTATTTTTAAGGTGAAATGCTTTCAATATTTGCGATTCACTACCAAAGTACTCGTCCATCTTTTGCCAGATTTCACTAGCAAGTTTTTTATCTCGATCGGAGATAATGCGCAACGGCAAGCCATGGTACTTTACGACACCTTCAAAGAAGAGACACGCGGTCCTCTCTACGTTCACATCAGTGGTTGTAGGAATGGAGTGTGTCATCTTCGTCAAAAGCTCCACAACCACTAGTATTGCATCGTGGCCACGGACCATGTCCGGAAGACCAGTAATGAAGTCCATGCTGACGCACTCCCATGGAGTCCCAGTAATGGGAAGCTGTTGGAGGAGTCCAACAGGCTTCTTGTCACTATCTTTGTTATGAAGACATGGGTCACATGTCATGCAATAATTACAGACATCGACACCATCCTGACCACCAATAGTGGTCCGGGAGTGCATGTCCGGTCTTTCGAGGTCCCACATGACCTGCAACCGGCCGGTCGTGAAACTAGGAGACAGTCTTCACTCGAAGGTCCCCCGAGTTTGGCACAACAACTTAATCTCCGTGCCTGAAGATTCCTGCGGCCTCCACCAAACCGTACTCGTCCAGATATCGAGAGTCTTGAAACCAATAATCCACACAATATCCAATTCATATCTTGTTTACAAAACCATTGTAATGGATAATATCTCGCGGTGGTTGTCGCAGAGGTGCAAGGGGATCTGGTGATTAAACTATTGCTGTTGCAATGGCCATAAAACACCCACCAACCTCTGTGGTTGCGTTAACATCCATAGGCTATTGAATTAGAGGATTGGCCACATTGATGTGTCCTGGCCAATATTCCCATGTAAATGAGAATTAGCTCAAGTATTCGCTCCAATGCGCCTGTCGTCTTGATAGGTTCGGTTGCGTTTGGAAAAACACCAATGGATTATGGTTGGTAACGACCGTTATACCCCATACAACACCCTTGAGGTTGCAACACCACATATTAAAAGCGTGTACTACCGCAAGGAGCTCTTGATCCCCAGTCGTGTACCGCGTTTCTACAGGGATGAGCTTCCAGCTTTCATACGGAACTCGGTGACCGTTTTGCATGAGGACGGCTCCGAGTCCAACTACCGACGCATCACATCAAACATCCCACGGTTGTGATGGATCCGGAAGAGTTAGGAAGAGCGCTGTGGATAGAAGTTCTTTGACTTTGAGAGAAGTGTTATCGCAATCAGATATCCATTCCCACTACATGTCTTTTTACATGAGCCTTGCTAGCGGTGCTACCAGGGTTGAATACCCTTGCATAAATCGTCAAAAGTAGTTTGCAAGGCCGAGGAAAGACCGAATCTACCCAATTTTTTTTGGGCGTGTCCAGTCTACAACAGCTTGGACCTTTTGTGGATCAACACGGATGCCATCCTTGCCAATGATGTGTCCAAGATATTTGAGCTCATATTGTGCAAACTTGCACTTGCTCACTTTCGCATGTAACCTTTGTTCCCAAAGGACTGCAAGGACTTCGCGTAGATGTTCTATGTGCTCTTCCATTGCTTTGGATAAAACCAGGGTATTGCCTAGGTAAACCAAGACACAGTTACTGAGTTACTTGGCGAACGTTTTGTTCATTTCTCCTTGGAAGGTTGCCGGGGCATTTGTTAGCCCGAAGCATAGCACCCAGCACTCAGTGTCCCATGTGCGTTCGAAGCGCATTTTTAGGAAAATCATCTTCTGTGATGCGGATTTGATGATATCCCGGGGACAAATCCAAGACAAAAATACTTTTGTCCCTTGGAATTGGTAAAAAAGCTCCTCAGTCCACGGTAAGGGAATCAATTTCTCACCGTCAGCTTGTTTAACACCCAGTAATCCACACACATGTGTAAACCACCATCCTTTTTGTTCACAAAAAGGATTGGAGCACCGTATGGCAAGCTACTTGGCTCGATCCATCTCTTTGCAAGGTACTCTTTGATTTGGCTTTTGGCCTCTTGCCTTTGTGCTAGACTAAGGTGATACATGGATCTAAACGGAGGAGTCGTATTTGGTTGCAGCGGAATCGTCTGGCCCATGTGTCTTCCTTGTGGAAGCCTAGCTGGTGGGTCTTGGAATACATCCAGGAACTCCACTAAAAGAGATTCAATCTCTTGTGGCGTGTCTTTCTTCACGTCATCCTCCACTTTCTGCAGCTAAGCCAAGAAGTATCAACAACCTTGTCAATTACGTCTCTTGACCTGCATCATGGACAAACTAGCATGGACTTCGAGTCGGGTCGGCGATAATTCCGTACTCGGAATCATCATAAAGTGATGCTATCCTTTTCGGAGGATCAAACGCTTTGATTCAAAGCACATTAGAGACTTACTTTCACGGAGCCAGGGATCGCCTAGCACCACATCAAACGGGTCAAGAAGGTTGAGTACCTTCATTGTGACACTCTGTGTGTACCCTTAAAAACAAGATTTCGTGTTACAAGTACTGATCACGAATACCGTACGGTTGTCACCGACAACAACTGCGCCATTCAATGGCTCGTATTTCAGGCCAACCTGTCAGGTAAAGCCAAGGCTAATAAAGGATTCTTCTCCTCCAGTATCAGCAAGTACATTCACGGGAGCACCACCTAGATGTCCTTTGAAGTTCATCGTCATGTTGCCTCCAATCTTCCAAATGAACAGGCTCGATGATGGCAAGCCGAAATTTTGACAAACAAGGAATGTAGACGGTAGATGTCGTAGCTCCAATGATTCACCTACTTTAGTGCACATCTTGTGAACACGTGTGAATTCTGCTAGCACCTTCCAGTCTTTGAATTTGGCTAGGTCAAAACCGTCGACTAAAGGTACCGCGAACGTGAATGAACTCATCGCTTTAAGGGCGTTTGCTTCAATCACTCTGTTACACAATTATTGCACAGTGGTCGGTGTCGCCACCACTAAGCATGTTTGGTCACGCATCTCATCCGATGATGCAGTATTAAGTGGGAAATGTCGATCATCAAGTGCTGAATGAGGTTCAATTAGAGGGGGGGAAACAATGGAGAAATTTGAACTCGTTAAAAACTCAAATTGATCCACACCCTCATCTAAAAACATGATCCCTCACTCGTGATCTAGTTTTACTCCTAAGTGGTCCCCACTAACGTCACTTAGAGGTGGGGAAAACCCGCCCCATGGCCTTGTCTGTTACCACAGCCGGGCCCATTGCCTCGACCGCGACCCTGTCCACGGCCCTGCTGTACCCTCTCCACAAGGTGTTGCTGCTGCGACCAACACCGCAACCTCTTGCCACCACTAGCAGCCTCAAGGTACTGAGCCATGAAGTGTCCAGGCCGCATGCAGGTGTGGTAGAGTCCCTCGCCGTGTTATGATGCTCACGCACCACATGCAGCTTGTCATAGTCGCGGCCACGCTTATGGTTGGGGGGCTTGTTTCCACCAGTCTTCTTGGCTGAGGGGTTTGCCAGCTGCTTGCCCTTGACCCCGCTCCGATGCCTGGCTGTCCCTCCAGCCCCTGCAACATCCATGTGTGCATCGCGGTCTTGCTGTGCACGCACGTTCGGCCGTGCATCTGAGTAGTACTTTGGGTTTGCCGAATACACTTTGCTCATGTAGTCTCGCAACGCCATCTGGCTTGTCCAAGCTTGGCCCGTTGCGATCGTGGTGGTTTTGTCCTTCAGCTTCTTGTTGGCAAGACCATTGTGCAAGTACTCCAGCCGCAAGCACTCTAGGTACTTGAAGGTTCGGGTAACGTCACTCTCGGTGAAGCTTTCGGCTTCCTCCACAAGCGTAGTAAACTTGCTCAAGTAAGCCTCAAGCGAGTTACCCAGCTGCCTAAATTCTTTGATCTTGTGGAAGGCATGCTACGCCTCCTCACACTGGATACACTTCTTACGCATGATTACATAGAAGACTTCCCACGGCATGGGCTGCCACTGGAGGTGAGGCCTCTGCGCACTCCACTCCTTGACCACTTACTTGAAGAGCTTGTCTTAAAGTCACGTCGTGGCGAGGTTGCAACACTAACCGAGTGGAGCCTTGTGGACGCATAGGCCGTGCTCCATGCGGTTCAGCCAATCGGTCAGCTTCACGCCCTTCCGGACAAATCTCCACACAATGGAGGAAGGACGTGTTCATGACCGGCCCCAAAGTTGTTGAGGTAGGAAGGTCATTGCTACAAACGGCAGTGGCATTTGCAGCTGCGGCGTGCTGGACTTGCTATTGCATCCGCGCCTGGATCACGCTCTGTAATACCTTGTCGAGGGCGTGCATTGGCGGCTTGCCTCATGGATGACTAGGCGCTACAGCTGTCGATCACGGTCGAGGTATATGATCCTTTGCCCAACGTGGGCCAGCAGGTTGGCGAAAGCAAACTTGAGCTCTGATGTGGCCAGAGCATCGACGATAGCCTCTAGGGCCTTGCATTGTTCGTGCACCTTTACCCACCATAGGAGGGTATGGTTTGCGTACACGCCTCTAAGGAGTCCCACCTTTTGAAAGAGGCTATCGCCAGCGACGACGCCCGAGTGGACGCTGTCCTGCCCCATTGCGGCCACACTGTAGGAAGAGGGTCTGCCCCTACTCCTCCAAGTGGTGTCGTACCTCCAGCGTCGGTGGTGATCTTGAGTCGGCCCGTCGCCTCAGTAGAAAACTCCGCAATCCTACGGCAGTCATCGCAAATTGCCTTCACGGCAACGTCGTCTGGCTCGTTCTTACGCGGACTTCCCATGTGGCTGCTTTCAGCGCCCTTGCTGCTCTCGGTAGTCTCGCTGTCGTCAGAAACTTGAGGCGATGCTACGGGCGCCTTACCCTTCTCGAGTAATCGGCTTGAGTTTACCGTACGATGATGGCAATGATCATGATCCTTGTTGCCTTTGCCATCGTCGGCGCCATGCTCTTTGTCGGGGTCCCCCTTCCGGGAGATCCTCTTCCATCATGTCGTCCGTCGCGTGGGGGTCGTCCACGTGCGCGTCGACGTGCTCGTTGAGCACTTCTCCGGCCTCCGTCCTCTTCTCAGTGTTGTCGAGGTTGGTGTCGGTTGCCTTAGGCGGTACGGTTGCCTTAGGCGGTACGTTTGCCTTTGGGTTGGCAACCATGCTCGTAGCGACGGTACCCAAAATCTGGAGTCCACCGAGGGCGTGTGGTGAGAACGTCACCACCTTGCCCTTGTTGGACTTGGACGGTCCGGCACTTGCCATCTTGTTGCTCATGCAACTAGCATGTGAAGATCATTGTAAGGATCATCCTACAACTTTGAGGAGGAATCGCCTCCTAAGATCTTGCTCTCACGATTGGTGAGATAATTATAAGTTTACTTTATGTTTTCCTAGGCCGCCACGTTGACACAAGGACGTGGATTTTGAAACTAGTCTTCCTAAGTCGTGATTCACAACGATTGGCAAGGACTAGTACCCGGGAAAGTAGAAAGTTACAAGACAATTGAATGAGGAGGAATGTGAGTGCCACTCACAAAACAAGAGCAAAGAATGACAAGAGGAATCCTAACAATTCCTACCATGTCATCCACTCTCTCTTGCAACTTCTTGTCTTCCTCTTGTCGTCTTGTCTTCCTTGGTCTTCTCCTCGCGCTCCTTGACGCCTCTCGCGTTCTTGGGCGGTGTCTCCCTTGAGCCGGCGGCATTGGCGAGCTGTCAAAAACCTTCAAGGTGTCACCCTCCTTCTTTTTAGGGTGCTCTCAGAGAGTCCCTAAGCTTGGGAAGGGGCGCTGTTCCAATGTTTGGATGAAGGAGTTCTGAAGGAGCCTTGAAAATGAGGAGGATTTTGTGGTTTTCTTGGGTGGAAACTCCCCACTCTGCTCCAGAAAACTCTCCTAGCCCCCTGGAAGTAAGGAGAGGATGGAAGGAAGTGGCTCCACCAAGTAGAGATTTTTTCAACTCTCCAACGCACTTTATAGCACTTCAATCCATGAAGTATAGACGGCGTAGTCCCTTCTGGCGCTTCTACTACTACTTGTAGCTGCCAGCGGCATTGTATACATGACGTAGCCACCGTTTCTGACAAACCCATAGTCGCGGGGGTCGTCTGGCTTTGAGAACCAATGTAACGTGTCGAGTCTCTAGATCCTACTCTGAAGTCATCGTCGGAGTTCGTTGAATGGCACTCTCAATCTACGTCAGGGGTTTACCCCCTTCGCAGGATTAAAGGGAAATCTTCATCAATAACTCAGAGCAAGGAGACTCGAATATTTTTAGTCTTCAGAGGCCCATTTCCGTTTTCAACCTTATCCCTGGTTTTGGGACCCAAACCAGGGGTTTCTACCTCAAACTCGTGCATTCGCACGAGTTTCTTGGTTTAAAAAACCATAGCTCATCCTAAACGAACTTGAGTTTTTTTTTTTTTATGCGTCGGTGCGAACTCGTCGCGTGTGAGGCACGATCGGCAATTTTGTGCCAACTCCTCTCGTGCGCTTCCCTCGCCGTTGCTCTCATCCTCGCTCCCCCTATCCCTTGTCCTCGCTTGCAAGGAGGGCAAGGTGAGGGGGGGCGAGGGCACGAGCCACGAGGCCTCGTCCTCGAGGCCCTCGCGGCCCCTCAGCCGTCAATCGGGCTGAGGCCGCGATCGGCGGCTGGCGGCTGGCCGGCTGGTGGCCGGCCGGTCACTTGGCCGGCCGCCGTCCGTCCAGCCAGCCGGCAGCCAGCGAAGTGCTGGCCGTCGGCCAGTCCTTGCTGACGCGAGGGGCCCCGCTACAGTAAACTTGTGTTTCATACTTCACTCTTCTCTCACGCCACACAATGCGCGATTAACGTCACAATATCGTTGAACAAAACCATGAAAAAGAGAACGTATCTGGGTCAAGGAGGAGATACCCAACGGTGTTGAGACACTACGCAACCAACATGAGAAGGCTGTGCCATTGTGTGGAGCTACCGTGGGGGCAACCAGCGTGGCGGATTAAGCCATGTGTGCTAACAGTGGCGAAAGTTGTTGGCTTCCACTACTCGTGTTTTTTAGCACATTCTTTACCAACGACGGACTTGTAGGAGGAGCTCTATCCACACTCAGATTTTTGCAAGGGTATTAGAGTAAGTGTATAAACTATTCCACAAGTAACCAAGCCATTCCTGAGCAACCAGTTACCACATGAATTGTTTCCATGCGACGACACAAGTCTTAGTGACGTGAATGATTAGAGTGCCATTGTTTAAAGACGTATGGGTCATTGAGAGATTATGGACCTGTTGGTGTGCAAGGTTCAATGCAACTGATAACGGGTGTAGCTTTGAGGAGGAGGCCTGATGAACAACCACGCTGCACTTCCAACCTCTTTCGCTAGTGTCAATGACTGTGAAAGCATGAATGGCACATCGCCGAAAGTCAAAGTGCATATGACCATGCCCCCCACGCATGTGATACATTGTTGACCAATAAAGACCTGAAGCCATTAAAAGTGATGCATAAATTTCTAAGCAAACTTGACCACGTGCCATGTGCGAAGTTCATGGCATGTGGCGAGGAGGAGTTGGAAAAGTGTTCAATGTGATGAAGGGGGTGGAGGAGTCGGAAGAATGGAGGAGGAGAAACGAGGTAGGTGGGGAGGAGACAAGGACGAGGGGAAGAAGAAAGCAAGAGAGAAATGAGGAAGGGAAGGGTGAGGAGGTGGGAGAGGAAACAAGAGGTAGGGGAAGGAGGAGGAAGAAGGGGTACACAAAGAGTAGGAAAGGGATTATGCACATGAGGATGAGGGTAGAGAGGAGGTAGAGGGAGAGGACTAGGTTGGAAAGAGGTTGTAGGAGGAGGGAGAGAATGTGAATGATGATAGTAGAGTGGAGGAGGAGATGGAGGAAGAAGGATGTAAGGACAAGGACGCGGAGGAGGAGTCGATCATGTCCTCGGTATTTGCATGTCTAGCGATGATAGTCACGCATTGAAACTCATCCAAGCACCATGCGATGTAGACATTCTATTTCCTCATTTATGGGGGTTGTGAATGTTGAGCTATTACTGTTGCCTAGCCGTAATGTCTTATCGATGTCAACTCTTAGTTGTAGCAGGATTTTGCCTCTAGGTTGGCGCTCCTCCTCGTGTTGACGATGTGAATTATGCATGGTTGAAAGAATGTGCATTCCGGTGCATGGAATAGCTTATCATACCCACTCGTGATCACGATGGCCATTTTTTACGCCTCACGAGACGA
This sequence comes from Penium margaritaceum, assembly GCA_023375785.1. Classification (NCBI taxonomy): domain Eukaryota; kingdom Viridiplantae; phylum Streptophyta; class Zygnematophyceae; order Desmidiales; family Peniaceae; genus Penium; species Penium margaritaceum. The sequence goes on from SZWC01008147.1 coordinate 91,836, forward strand.
GTACACCAGCAAGGGTGACAAAGATTTGTCCGAGGTCTTAGTCTCCCGTGTTCACCACAAACTTGCTTTTTGTTTACCTGGTGGGGGGATTGTGACTATAACTGCCATGTTACTGCCTTGTAGCGCATGATTCTGCACTCTCTTGAGTGCATTAAGGAATGGATGAAGTGGATTGGAGGCAGCCAACAAGTCCATCCTGTTTGTGTGTCTTGTACGTGTGGGTTGAATTCACAGTGTATAGTAATCACGTCGGTGCCCACGGACTTGGGCCTCTTGCCATGTCATAGCATGATTTTTCTTATCCAATCATCCCTCTGTCTTGTTTACAAATTCCACACTCGTGTATCCATTGTTGCGGTACATGTGTCTTGTGCAAGGTCCTCAGGGTAGGACAAACATCAGTCTTCGCCGGACAAAACCGGCAACGAGTTGCAAGCAACTCTTGCTTCACTGGCACAAAATCACAAGGGAAGAAGCATGGACTTCCGGGTGGTTAGTCTTTCCTCGACATGGAAGCATGTGGATAAGTCGTCCAGTATTTGTGGCGGACCATGGCATGCTTCTTTCGTGGGTCCATGGCGAGTCGTGTCATCTATAGGTGCGATGTGATGGTGAAAGACTGCAGATTGTGCGTGGCTCACCAAGGCACGCTACTTGTGTAAACCCAGCAGCATCACTCTCATGGAGTACCGTAGTGTTCCTTGTATTCCCCCATTATATCAATCGGAGTAATGTGATCCTTTAACTCACCCAAAATTGTGTCATGCATGTTTTAAGGAGTGATTCCCCCACAACCCTGGTAACATCAACTTGCTCCTTGGATTTACCCATGACTTGCTCGGATCCTCCAGTGCGAGGTCTCGCCACGACTCACACCTGTTCAGTGAGTCAAATTGTTAAGTTGCCAAACGTTGCGCGTGTGACGTGTGATGTGCAAGGGCTGGTGTGCACTCCTACGTGCTGGCAATGTGTTGACATATCAGGTTACACAACCTTACAAGCACGTTCCCTTTGCAACTAGGCGTGGTCTGCATCCAAGGTTTTCTTTTCCTTGGTATACCGAACACAAGTTATCATAACTAAAGTGGTGATTCTTCTCGGCCACCAATAAATGGGGTACTGCTTATGGGTGAATCACAAACATTTGTTCAAAGTTAACACAGGAACACTACAGATATCCAGAAGTGCTCCTCCAACACAAAAAGGGGGACCATTTGCGCTATATCGCATGGGTGTTGTGCCACATCAAACGGGCGGTAAGGAAAGGTCCAATATCGACTCCAAGACGTTGCAGCAAATCACCAAGGCTTGCACTGGCGATACGGTCCACTATCCGGCTGTCTACCTTGCTGAGAAGGCGGCCCAAGAGAATCTGATGGACGATGAAATGCAACCGTGGTCTCTCTTGTCAGCAGACATTGCTGATGTTCATTATAGTTATTACTTTTTGGTTCTTTTTTCATGTTTTTTTTACTAGCCATGGATGTATTATATGATTTGTCGCTCAACAGGATAGAATCACGGACTGTGGCTTGCACAAAGCAGGACAGGAAGGAGTTGTTTTGCTGGGCCTTTGTTATACCCGGAGCGTATTAAAAAGACTATAACCATGTGTGGCAATTGGTCACTATAAATACAATGTTTAGAGAAAGGAAAAATCTGTTCCAAACACCTCATGTTGAATACATACCCTGCTGATCTTTGCTTTTGGTTATGATTTCTTTCTCCATCTCCTATTGGTTCTAAAAGGATGGTCAATCATCCTGATTTCATGGTCAAGAGCTAGTGTAACGAAAAGTGTATTCCTGCATGCAATCATTTTCCATAAATCATCAACATCAATTCATGTAACAGGAGCCGAGACGTACATTCATTCTACAAGGTGTTAGTTATTATGGAGTATATGTACTAAAAAACAGTTCATCCAAATGTTATAATTCCGTGTTCACTGTTATGTTCACTTCCCAACACACTTGTCAATTCACCGTTTCAGGGGTGAGGTAGTTGGTCATATTTGCGAATTTTAATTTGTCGACAAAAGATATCGTACCACCCCAATCACACACCATGGTCGTGGGCCAGGTACTTGATCTCGTCTTGTTCAAGATTGCATATTTGGAAGTTTTTAACCCATGATTACAATGCACATCCGGCTCGCTCACCGGATGTAGGCAATGGACTAGCAACAACGGAGCTGTCTGCTCTAGCGTAGAAAAGATACATTGTGCCAATGGGACGACACGAATCACGGAAGGATGCGAGTTTGAGCCTGTTTGTCGTGGATGTTAAGGAACACAATAATTGTTGAGTGAAAGTTTGCGTGCCAGTAAACTAACCTTTTCAGGGGAAATATTGAACAAATTAAAGATCGCATGATTCGCATTTTAAAAATCAAGATTAAAGATCAGTATGGTAGCACTAGGACACTAACATGCACTCTGTGCTGACGGTGTGGGCAATTTGCAAGCAGGAAGAAGAAGATAGTTGGACTAGTTCGTGTCACGGGTATTGCAAGCGTGTTTGATAGCCAAGGACCACTTCACAACCATCGTATCTGATCGTAATGCCGGACTGGTAGCTGCTATTTCCCACGTGCTTCTAAGTGCCACACACACATTTTGAGCGTAACACATATGTGGGAACTTCAAGTTGATGGCTGGTAAGGTTGCCGGGGACCTCTTATAGAGCCACAAATGCACATTCATCGCCAACAAACTCCAGTGCACCCGAGCCGAACTTTCACACATGTCAAACCAAGGAAAGGATGACATCTTTGGTGGAATCTGTATGGAAAGCAAAGTTTCTAAGAGATACAAATGCCACTCAACACAGCCTTCCGTAACTTTTTAAAACCATCAATATTGCTTTTTCATATGATGTTTTGTCCGACACTTTGACCACATAACATCAAAACCACAAGGTGGATAAAATCTATACTTCACCTGTACATGTTTGGCGTGTTCGCAATTATTTGATGACGTTATGGAGGACCTTCTATCTTTAGGTGATGGGTCATATTTGATGGTGAAGGCCGGTGTCACCTACCACCACCGGTCATGGAGATAGGTTTTGAAGTACTCAAGACTCCCACCTTCGTGGATGTGAAGCCACCAAAGCTTCTATTTTGGAAAAAGGTGATAAGAATTGTCTTACTACTGTTTTTCACCCTTGGATACTCTGGATAGTCGGAAGGTTATCATAACTCTAATTTACAACCGTTTTAGGTGATTACCTTCACACTGTCCACTCCACTTCTCGTCAAATTCTCACCAGGCTTCGTTTGTGGTTCAACCAGGTCGCAAGGTGGTTTCTTGAGATACCCACCAATAGCGACCCATATGCATAGTGGTTTAGTGACAACGAGGTCATTTTGTCCTCAAATCCGAAGAAAAGGTGTAGGAGACCACACAGATGGAGGGAGCTCAGCGCGTGACCGCACTCACTCCATCTACAGCTGAGGAAAACCTCATTGACAAAGGGCCCGCGATGAAACAACAAGCCATGGCAAGGCGAGAAGAAAGAAGAGAAAAACAAGTACTTTGGTAAAGAAGGTACCATGGAGCGGCCTAGTCAGACCAGTAAAAACGACCAATCTGCCTGCGCAAACCGCTTGGAGTGGGAAAATATGGGCTTCAATCGATGGTTGTCTTCAGTCGCAAAACCCAATGGCCACGGTCAATCACTTGAAGCAGGCCAACATCGAGAAACACAAGCATATTCAATAACGATTGCAATGGCAAACTCACTCCACACAATCATTGTCAGATACTGTGACATCCGTGGATTCATCAAGGTTCAGACAAGCAAGAGGGGAGGTCGTGGTAGAAAAAGGGGCGACAGAGGATCCACTTTTGTAGATACTTGTTGCATGGCCACATTGGATACAAAGGTCCAACCCTGGGCCACTCAAGAAAACGACCAATGAGTAAGGAAAACCGTGGGTTCCAAATACATTTTGTCCCCACCAGCTTTCAAGCAGCATCAAGCAACAAGATATAAAAGTATAATACCTTCGTCTACAACATAAATACTATATTTTCATTTCCAATGCAGTCATAAAAAACTCCTTGGTCTTCTGGCGAGAAAATCACAAGTGAAGAGGGACATCAAACAATAAAACCCATGAGTCTTGACAAACAGTAGCTCGGGAGGGGGTTGCTTAAAAACCTCCAGACTTAGTGGTCAAGTTTGGGTTTGTTTTCCACTCTACAAGGGCTTTAAAAACATGAGAAATTTGTGAGAGACGAGGCTAAAATCCTTGCCTCCTCATCATATGAGACGACATTTGAGTTCCCCGAAGGAGGTTGAGACCGTTTAACTTCTACCTTGAGAATGGTTTGTCAGCATACATCTTTACATGTCCCCTCCCCTGCTAGTAGCTTCAACTTCCCAATGACCTTTCACCTATCAACAACTATTGAAGATCTAATTGTTGCTTGAACTTCAAGGACAATGTACAACTTCCTGGTGATTCTTCAGCTGCCAACAGCTACCATCTACCTCTTGACCTCTTTGGGTGGTTTCTAGGCGGTCTTGCAACTTCTAAAGTGGTTATGCAACCACCTAGTTCTAGTCCAATTCAAATGATGGTCTGCTTAAGGTGGTAGAGTAGGGGTGCCTCGTTGTTGCTTAAAAGGGCTCAGTATGCCTTCCGATCCCTTCAGATTGACTTGAAGCTATGTGCAATTAGCTACATCCCATGTCTGCTGCCACAAGTCTTAGCCTATAATAATACAGCCTCGGGTTGTACCTCCTACAAATGCCTACGCCTCTTCTAGTACATACAAGTGACTCGGTAAGAAGTCTTTATAAGCCCGACACTCATACTTAGTCTGAAGGCATCTAGAGCGGACATCTTGTGGCTGAACAAGACCACCCTTGTGGATACATCCTTGCAAGAGGTTCATAGCCTTGCAAGGGAATATATGGGACCACATTTTATTGCCTTATTGTAGTTCATTAGACATGACGGTATATGCTTGTTTGATGCTTGTGTAGGTGATGTAGACAAAGGGAAGATATCGTCGGCTTGCAAGTAGTTGCTGATTGATTTTGTGTTGGTAGGGGTCTCAACGATGCCACTGACAACCAGGATGACCTCTTGATGGCCAAGCATGTCTCGAAGCTTACTAGTCCTTGAAGGATACAACGCTGATGGTTTTTTCACCCAAACCTCAAGGAGGCATGCGGTGATCCATAGCCGGTGCATCTCACAACGGGAGGGCCACAATGGCCTCACACCGTCTAGTTGCATGGAATCCACTCTTTGGCATTTATGGGAGAGGAAGGAATGGAGAGCACGATGGGAGGAGGGATGACATGACTAGAGGGTGGGTTGGGAGCAGGCAATGAGGTTGGAAGGACAGGGACGAGAGGCCAAAGTGGGGGTGCTTGGAAGAGGGGCTAGATTGGGGCCTGGGTTGGTTAGAGGCGACACTAAAATGGATGATGGTGGGTTGGGTGGAGGAGGGACGAAAATGGGTGGTGGGTGGGTGGGAAAAACGAGGTGAGTGGGTGGATTATGGGGGTGCAACAAGGGGGGGGTGGGCAGTGTGGAGATGAGATGGAATAGACGGTGATGTAAGGGAAGATGGCAAAGGAATGGGTGACAGTGGCATTGCTAGAATAAGTGCGGGATTAGGAGGTGGGATGGGATGCTTCGGGGTGGGAACGCGTGTTGTTATGGTGGCCTGAGAAGGGACAGAAAAGGGTGGTGGAATGGGACGAAGCAGATGAGTGAAAATGGTGATGGGGTGATTTGAAGGGAGGCTATAAGAGGACAGGGACAGGAGAGGATGGAGAGGAGGAAAGAAGGAGGGGTGGGGGGCAATGATTGCAGGAGGGTGGTCAAATGCTTGGAGGGGCTGGATGGGGGAACTGTAGGGGAGAAGGGGGAAAGGGAATGGTAGATGAGGTGTAGGCTGGCTACAAAATTGGATGGTGGATTTGAAGTAGGAAGAGGAGTGGGAAATAAGGAACACGTGGTGAGAGGAGGGATGGAAAACATAGGTGAGGTAATGGATGCAATTATGGGTGGTAGATGGAGGCTAATGATAGGTACAGTCGTAGGTAGGGGGGGAGAGAAAGGGGGTTGAAGAGAGTGGAAGAGGGGCTGGCGAGGGGAGGTTGGGAGAGTGTGGGGTAAAAGTGGATCTTGGAGTAGGAGGATAAGGAGAAGGACTGGTGGGTTGAATAGGAGCTGGAGGAATTGGAATGGGTCAGATGGAGTAGGCAGAGTGGTGGAAATGGGGGGTGTGGTGGGAGGAGCGGCTGGAATGGGTGGTAAGACTCATGGTTGAGGGGTGGGAATGGTGGAAGCACATGCTTGTGGAGAGCCGGATAACATGCATTTATCCATGCCTACCAATTACATCTTGTTGAGTTGGATTGGGGGTTTTGTTTTCGGGTGAAATAGCTAGCGTACCCATAAACCGCAAAGTGTGACTCTCATCCGCCTGTCGTTCAGAAGAAATGCAATGATACACTCTTGGTTTGGAAGGAAGGAAACCATCCACATGCATCATGCGTCACAAAAACAACCATCCGCCTAGCCTCCGCAAGAAAATCAACCAGCCGTCCACCCCTTTCTTCATGTTGGGCCATAGCATGTGCTAGGGACCTGTAATGGTGCATCCATATTAGACATAGTGGTAGACAGGAATCACATAATGCATCAATGCTACATGGTATGTGGCGGGAACATGACATTTCTTTGAGTGTTTATGGGTTCCTAAGGTTTTTTGCATATAACGTTGTATGGCGTATGGGCCATTTTTATGGTTAGAAATGGTTGTTGAATAGTGATCGGGTGCTTGCGGTACTAGAGGCTCGATTTTCAAGGAGCCATATCCCGCAAAAACATAGTAGGCTAGAGTGTGGTTTGACTCTAGCCTGTAAGTTATCCGTGGCCGGATTATAGGTGAAAGGATTACCGTGATGGAAGATCCATCGCGTCACTCCTCCACTCTTAGCTTGGCGCTAAGGTTTGTTACAACGTGGCAATGCTACGTGGAATGATAGGGTTTTTAGGATGCATTTTTTCAAAATGCCCTATGACGACTACGCTCGTTTGTGGCGCGGTTTGTCTCAGCCAAAATGGCTGAGGCGGCCATTTGTCCACCCTTCTTTGACTGACTATTCCGAGGGCCTCCGTTCTGGTTCTACAGTTTGTCACAAAACAGTCCACTGCTGTTACATTGGCATCAAAGCCAGCTTTTGCAAAACAACTTTCACTTTGGCATCGGTCTAAAATGTTTGTTGGATTGAGCTATCGAGCGACGATGTCCATCAATCGTAATGTTTTCTTTTTGTCACCTCATCCACATGCCGTCCGTTGTCAAACGCAGCTTGTGCGATCGGCCATAAGCTTCGGTCGAGCTAACAACTCCCCACCAAGAGTGCCCAAAAACAACGGTAGATAGCCAGGGGAAACCAAACGCCGAGCGGGGAAGATTTGCGCTCAAGAGAGAGCATGAAGGGAGTCGAGGACTTCGTCCTGGTGAGTCAAATGCTCGTCGGGACCCGGCAAGCAATCGGTCGATGCACCAAATGGCGCCCGGCACAGCACAACTCGAGTTGTGCTCAACTCAACGAGCTCGAGCTCGATGAGGGGAGACTCATCTCATCGGATAGAGAGGGGAGGCAAGGGGAGACTTCTCCCCCCCTCTTTCTCCCCATCCATGGTATTGAAAGTACCAAGAGGGAGGAGACATGAGAAGTCCCTCCTCTCCCCCTCGTCCATGGCGCAGACTACACCGACAAGGAGGGAGGGGCGAGTCCCCCCCTCTCTCCTTCGTCCATTGTATCAACGGCACTGAGGAGGAGGAGAGGGACGAGCCCCCGTCTCCCCCTCGACCATGGCGTAAACGACACTGATGGAGGAGGATAGGGGGTGTTGCCCCCCTCCCCCCCCCCCCCCCCCCCCCCGGCTTCATGTGGGCCGACGGCCAAGGGGACGGAGAGGGGGCGTTTTTCCATCTTCCCCCCTCTCTTGAAGGCCACCAGCCCGTAGGGGGTGAAAAGGGGCATTTTCCCCTTCTCTATCTCTCCCGCGGACCAACGGCCAATGGGGACGGAGAGGGGGTGTCTCACTCTCCTCCCCCTCACGTGGCCGACAGCCTAAGGAGGGAGGAGTCCAGGTGTCCTCCCTTCTCCCCTTTCTCAGATGGCCGACAGCCCAAGGGGGAGGAGAGAAGGTGAACTCCTTCGCCCTTCTCCCCCCCTCCCTCTGAGTGGGCTGACGACACAAGGAGGAAGGAGGCGAGGAAGCTTCCGCAATCCTCTTTGCCGCCAAGGGACATGGTCCCGCACACGAGCATACCGTGCTATATCCTCACCAGTTCTGCTGAAACATGTGCGCAACAAGCGCAATGGTTATCTAAATTAGTACGCGTCAAAAGGTACAAGGTTTGAGATCCAACAGCACATGTTTGTTTCATGTGCCGGAGATTTTTCTCCTGAACAACCTGGATTTTAAACCCGGCTGGTTCCAAAGACTTTCAAGGATATCTTCTTTTCATTTGGCGACTGTTTTAGGCACTATAAAAGGTGATTTTAAGCTCAAACCAATGTCCAAATTTGTGTGAAGTGAATATATGTATACAAAGACTCCAAGTGCCACTAGCGCTGGAGGCGAGGACAATTTCCTTGTTTGAGCCTGAGGTTTGGCCTTATTGGCCGTGGGTTAACCGCGACAAAAGCAGCATGGAGCTCAATTCAAGCTATACTGTATTTTGGGAAGTTCTCAGCCATTTTCCTATAGTGTTTTCCTGTTCACGGGAAAAGCGGGAAGACCAATGTTGTTCACGACACACTGTGAGGTGCCTCTTGGAAGTTCGGGGCATCAAACGAAAAAAGGGTGGAGGGCACTCGACGTTCAAAACTCCATGAATCCTCAAGCTGAGGGATTCTATTTTAATCGTTGTCAGAGGATTTTGAAACGTTGGGAAAATTGTGGCTGAACCCCAATGTGTGGTCAAGTTGACTGTGGGGTTTGACGCAAAAACCATAAAGCTTTGGTTCACCTCTTCAAACGATCACCGGTAATGGTTTTCTTTTTCTTTCACGTTTTTTAAGCACAAAAAGAAGGAAAACCGACGGTTTTCCAAGTCTTGGACGGAACTCACCTGGAAATGTTTCAATGCGAGAAAATTAGCACTGATTGTGCCTACATGTTTCTGGGTTGAGCTCAAAATTTGGGGTGGTTTGTGCAAAAACAACCCGGAAGGGTGACCGTTGAAATCCACAACATGGCTCAATGCAGGGTGTGCATGTGCTAAACAACTTTGTTTACACAAAACGACAACTATGGCATGCACCAAGTTGCAACACCGCAACGGTGACAGCCATTGAGACGAATTCTCAATGAAAAAAAACACGGAACATATTACAACCACTCAACGGTTCTCCTACTAATCATAGGAATGCAAGATGTGCAGATAGCACAAAACGAGTGTTGATTACACGGTTACACGAACTTTGACCACATCATCGACGTAAGTGCCAATTGAACTACGATCTATAGCACAAGTGTTGGTTGTGAGAACTTTTTCAATGTCGAACACACCACTGAAAAAGTACGAATTACACTAAAATCACGGATGCCGAACGCATCCGTGATACTATTGCCGAACACGCTGTTCATGGTCTACAAATGAATGGCCAAAACAAATTTCGATTCCGTATTCACGTGGGTGTCGATTGCACCAAGAATGCTGGATAAGCCATTTGTGGGTGGATCTTGACAAAACAAGGATGTGAGTGCTGATTGCAATCAGCACACACATGCGATGGTGGAAATCCACGCATGATGATCAAATGACAAGTGCTGGTTTCACGTAGAACATGACCGGCATGGGAAATGGAATCGTAGCATTCACGCGAGTGCCGAACGCACAGTTACCATGATGTTGAATGCATGGCCGATGAGTGCGCCGGTCAAATCGTTGACATGAGTGCCGAATACACCGTTGTCAGAATTGCCGGCTGCACGATTGGCAATAGCTGCGGGTTGCACTTTTGTCATGGTTGTTGAATGCACCACCAATGTGAGTATCAAACGCACTATGGCCATCAACTATGATTGGAGTAGCCATGCTAGTGTTGATGGTACAACACATGTTATAAGATGCCAATTGTAACAATTGCATGGGTGCCGATTGCACCCCGTTGTATCAAGTAGGAAGAACCAGCCAACTCGTTCCCTCGTCAGACTAGCCTGTGATACACCAGTAGACAAAAGCATTCGATCCATGTGCGGGGTGTCTCTATGGGCAAGTGTGTCAAGCGCGTTATTCAAAACACCAAAACACGTTGTTTGATGTTTGTGAGGCATCTCGACAAAGTTGAGGAGGGTCATACTGATGAAACAAATGGAGAGCCGACATACATGGCTAGAAGCAATCATAGATGGATGTGGTGATCACTCGTATGCCCGGACGGCATAAAAAAAACACAGCGACCTCGATCTCCATCGACAGTGACAACCATTGGAAGTTAAAGACTTCACCCTGTCGATAGCAGTTTGGGAAGGTACTTTTGAAAGAAGTATGAACCAAATTTTAACGGATAGATGACACGCGTGCGGAGGACGAATTCCTCAAATGTGGACCATGCCAAAGGGGGATGAACTCCTCCGTATCCATAGGTGGAACATGCTACAAAAGCCCAGTTGAGTGAGCACCAGGTGTAAGACATGCACGACTTGCACGAGCGCACAGGGTGCCAAAGACAACGTACCTTTTAATGGATTACTGTGTGCGATTCACTCCAGTGTGCTTTAGCCACGTGAGATTGGGTACATGGCATGTGCGGAAAACATACACGACATACACAAAAAAGCCTTATCCACTAATTGTTGGTGCATTGATCACGACATGCAATCATGGATAAGTTTGACGGATGAGTGATCAAAACGGTTTAGTGACATTTGAACAAGGTGACGATATCAGCCGATGTTTTGGACACAAATAGCGACCAACATGATGACAGACACATGACGTGTGCTAAAACAGTCGCACACTCCATTGCGTTACAATATCCAAAGACAAATATGACTGTTTCATGACTTAGCCTGTTTCATGAATATGTCACAAGATGTTAGACAGACCTGGTGTGTTAGCACGCAAACTTCAATCTTTGAGGATTGACATCGTGCTACTTGTACACAGTGTATGCAAGATGTATCAGTACCTTTTGGGGGTTCCTTGTATCATTAGTCATGACCGATACAGACACCGATCCATGATTGAACATGTCAAGGATGAAATCCTTGAATCAATACTCAATGGAGAAACCATTGACACCGTATCACTCGACGAGTGATGAATACAAATCGTGCTACCCGGCTAGTACGGACAATAAGAGGTACATGAGTGTACTTGAAACCCTGCTCAAAAGACAATTATAATTGTCATTGGGGGTTGTAAATGCGCCAGAAAGAGGCGGAGACTCTTCGATGGGTTCTCAATGATTTGAGACCCCCCTATGCGGTGGTCGAAGATAGCAAGAGTCAATTCTGGCGTATGACAAGATCAACCGAATGTCGAAAGTGAACAAATTCTAAGGCGACACCTTCAATCTATCATCACTCGACGAGTGAACATGTCATGGAAATCGGTAGACATAAGTACGTGAACCGATGTCAATGATATGAATTCATCCACTGTTTGGTGAAAATCCATTTCGGATAAAATGAGCGATACTTATTTCCAACTGATGGTGCTCCAGAGATCTATGATGATCTCATAGACTTATACAAACCAAATACGACATAGTTAGGATCACGTCAACGTCTAGGTTTTGCGCTCGAAGCTTATGACCATGGAGACGATCTACAAGCTGATAGCTTTAAGCTAATAGTGTATTAGCACCTACATCTTGGTGGTCTGACCGACCACATAACAAGTCATGATCAATGTTGAAACAAAGCAACGACCAATGTGTCGTAACCAAATGTTTATGTGAGAGGACTCTTCAAGATGGGCCTTGAGAAATAACAATTCTCATCAGATTCTTTCAATGTTTTAAGAAGCTCATCAAGGTTGATGGCATCGTGACATGGTACACTAGTCGTGTACATCGCGCTCTTCAAACATCATGCAGATGGATCCCAATCATGCTATAACACCGCCTATGTGATATTGATGTGGAAGATAAATCTTTGAGAGAGGTCATAAAGACTACAGTGTAGTCGAACCATGCTTCACTAACCCCAAAGGTCATGGTGAGGCGACTCAAGTCCCTTGGTTTTGGAGATGATTCAATTAAATTATATTACCAAATGCAATTATAATACAACTTTGGATGTTGATACGGTGGTATCCACGATGGTGGTTGTTTGTCAGCTTTCTTCTATGAGGGCGATCTCCTCCACGAGTGCCTTGGGCGAGGCATGTGGAAAACACTCTATTGAGTGGCAGTGGCGAATGTACACAATAGGAGACATTGAAGCAACACAGACTGTTGTAACTTGGCAAACACGATCCATTGACGGGTACTAAAATGGAAGCCTTGGACGCGAGTACATAATTGTAAACAGATATAGGAACTAGCTGTCCTAGGATCACCGGATGAGATTCAGAAGTGTTTGATCACAATCACATAATACTGACACCTCAAAGGTGTTCTTCCAACTTGTACCATACTTATTGTGATAATGTTACACCCGTTTGGTGAAAACCATACGGCGAACACTTCATATGTGAATAGAATCCATGATCCTTGAGACCGGTTATCTCAGCTAACCTTGGTCAAAAGTAGAGTGCTTTTGACAGGGACGTGGGCGACAGCCTACGGTACCCATTTCAGACAGAAACGAGGAGATGATGGTTGAAACAAAGATCATATAGGTCAGAGCATTGTTGTGTCTAATGATGGACGTTGACAACAATTACGCGTACCAGACGACTAATGCCGCCTCCTTCAAGGATGAGTACAATCTTTGAAAGGAAAAACAAGTGTGCTCAGCAGCCATATCTTAGGGCCATGGTGCCTTCCAATCCTAAGATAAAGCTAGCATGGGAGTTGCATGGGCTTAGTGGAGCTTGGTTGAATTTAGCCAACCAGCCCCCAAGTGTTGAAAGAGGTCTAGTAGACCTACGCGTGGTCATGAAAACGTGGTTGCAAACCAAGAGGATTGATGTCCGCATCTTGGATTGCACATATCAATAATGTTGCGGGAATGCACCACCCCGGCGACAACCCCTTGGAAGAGATCACGTCTGAACGGCATGGTAAGTATTGTGTGGACCTCGACAGTCTTCGCTGGGACGTCCGGTTGATTGGTCGCAGGGACGCTCCTTGCAAGGGGGGAGGAGGCGTTACCACAAGAGCTTGACGAACACATACCACGCGGAATGTGGGTAGATTCATCCTATGTACTCTCTTCCAAACTGTCATGACGGTGTTGACAATGTACGTCCCAAAAGACATTGACTATGCCATTGATACACACGTATGATGAGTCTTCGGTGAAGACTCAACAACACTTGTGACGAACATTCAAGGATTGTACGTGTATCATCTTGGTAAGTGCCAAGGGATCACGCAATCAATACTGGGTTTTGTATGCAAACGATCATAGTCACCAAAACCATGTTTGTGTGTGGTTGATTGTGCGTGAACGTGACGCAACCGTATTGTAGGTGGCAAGAGTTCACACATGTTATCTTGTTTGTGCTTCTTGTTGCATGGTTTGCATCATGAAGTATGCGTTGATCAAACCTCCATGAAGACGAACCGGGACGGTTCGAAGCAAAGGGGGATGAATGTAGCATACAGACATTTCTAACGGTTAAAGATGGTCGTTAAACAATTATTGGGTGCTTCCGGTACTAGAGGCTCAAGTTTCAAGGAGCCAAAGCATGGAAAGATGTAATAGGCTAGAGTCTGGTTTGACTCTAGCCTGGGAAATATCCGTGGCCGGATTCTAGGTGAATGGAGTGCTGTGATGGGAAGTCCATCGTATCACTCCTCCACTCTTTGCTTGGCGCTAGGGTCTGTTCCAACGTGGCAATGCCACGTGGAATGATAGGGGTTTGAGGATGCATGTTTGCAAAATGCCCTATGACAACTATGTCCGTTTTTGGCACGGTTTGTCTCAGCCAACATGGTTGAGGTGACCATTTTCCCACCCTTCTTGGATTGACTATTCTAAGGGCCTATGTTTTGGTTCCACAGTAAGTTGCAAAATAGCCCGCGGTTATCACACGTTTGCATGTGCATTAGTTTACGTACGACATTGTCATATACGTTTTTCTTGCAACGTTTTCATATGCGTTATTTTTTGTGCGGCATTGTCATATGTAACTTTTGGTGTGCGACAATTTCATATCAGCTGTACAGTTCCAAAACCTGGGTAAATGTGACTTGAACCCTTTGCTTTTTGGCCATCTATACTCCATCATGAATATCTGCCTGCTATCTCCCACGCTTTCCTATCGGTTGGGGTAACATGAATAACACGGTCGGCAGATACGTTGGCAGATGCATCAGTGCCTATTCCAATGTGTATTGTGTGCCTACTTCTTTCAATAACTGTGTTAATGACCTGTCCATATACTACCAAAATTCGGGGCTGAAAGTCGACAGAGAAAGAGATGTTGGGTTGGCCGAGGATGAGGTCGAGGAATAGGCAAAGGAACTTGTGGATGTAGCAGGCATTGACATGCTGAGTGACGTGAATTAGGTCATATGCAATGCGATGTGTGGCTGGGTGCTCAAGCAATACGTATTTGAGACTTACATCCTATGTTGACGCAAACATTCATGGTGTATGTTCATGTTTTAGCATGGTGAACGATGTGTGTTCCATTATGACAAAACTATGGGGGTAAGGTTGCATTGTACGCCACTGTTTATAATGTAATGTCAAAACCAATGTGCAACATAGTTTACATGCTTTTAGAGTCATAGAAAGAATGTATTACCACGAGCATTGTGACTGGCGTTGTAAATGGTATGTGAATGTGGTCTCTAGCTTAGTGAACAAAACCTCTTTGAATAAGTTGGTCATACCATAGTCGCCTTGCCATCCCGTTGCCTATGCTGTTGTCCATCGCAACACTCGTGGATGGCAAGCCAAAATGCACGACAAAGAATCCGAGAAGCTAAGCTCGGCATGGTCTCTTTCCGAGCCACTAACCCCTCTGCAGGTGAAGAGTGGTCTTCAGATTATTGGCAATTTTTGGCGTCATGCTTGTGACCTCATCGGCCGTAGCGGGATGCAGTTCAACCGGTCCACATGGAAGGTGGAAATGGATGCAACCAAGTGGGCTAACGTGAAGAAGGCAAATCCAAAGCAGGGAAAGCTCCAAGGCATGATCATGCCGTGGTACGACGTTGCCACCTGCTTCTTCTTTCCCGACAAGGCGGCTGGGGACAACATTCTAAACACTACGCCAACCGACATCATGTACACACCGCTGGCCCCTCCATCTGACGTGCAAGTGCCAGCGGACAACGTCGATGGCGAGCATCGTGTTTGTCGTCGCGCCCATGTGGAGCGCCGGATTGAACGCGCTAAGAAAGTGCTCCGCGGTGCAGCCAAGCTGGAGTGCGTCACCAAGAGCGACGCCCCCAAGACGCCTTGGGGCACGGCGGTGCAAACCGCGGACAAGGACCAAGGCTTGCATCTTAACAACAAGCTGCCGCTACTGGACCGCCCGTGCAACGACGAACTAAGGGAGTTCGTTGTGTACACTTCAGGTGCGGTGAGACAGAGGGTGTCTACTTGTGTCCTCGGGCGCGATCCAAGTGTTGGGGCGGATAGGGTGATGCATACCATGAACCCGCCTATAGTGGAACAGAGCATGCATGTGGGTTTGGACGAGGGAGGGGGAATGGAAGCTGACATGGGTAGTTGCATGGGTACGCCAGAGGACAATGTGGGGGGTGGGAATGATGGGATACGTGACGCGGTTGCACATGCCGAGGGACTCATGGCTGAAAAAGAGGACTTGGGTGATGATGCATACTACTGATGCGAGAGCTTAACTCTTATGGAAGTCAATGGCTTTTCATTTGACATGGTGCCTTAGTATAATGACAAGTCTGATGAGGTGATTGAATCTTTTACAACGTCCTCTACATACGCATTCCACATGTTCTGGGCCATTCTTCCCCACAATGCCCTGGTCCGCCTGTTGCCATGCCCGTCGAGTGCATCGTAAGCTTCTCTCTCGGACAGGAATTCCTCCAAGTCTGTTACACCCCCCTCCACCCATGTCATAATGTTGTGTGACATGAAGGAAGAAAGAATGAGGGGTCCCTGAAACTGCTATGCATAATGTGGAATGCCGCTCAAGATCCTGAATCTGGCCTTGAGTACACCAAAGGCACGCTCGATGCATGACCGGACCGCCGCATGCCGCCGGTTGAAATGTTCCTCCTTAGACCGTGGTAGAAGCTGCCCCTCCCCAAACTCCTGAAGATGGTACCTCACTACGCGGTAGGGCGTCATGAGCCCATGTCAGGGAATACTGCATCCGCGAGCATGAATTTGGTTGACGTCAATCTGAAACCCTCATGAACTACAGTTGTTAACATACGTGCATCATGAACACTCCCTTCCCACCCAACAGTGACATAGGAAAAGGCGAGATCATGACCACATGATGCGAGGATGTTTTGCGTTTCTTGGTGGTGACGGTTGATGTATGCTACGCATTGCGTACGGTTGACTATGACTGGAACATGGGTCTCATGCGCCAACGCAATCCTCAAACCACGGGAGTAGATCTTGACTTCCTTCCCATGCTTGCGGGTGAACACTTGTTGCATGCGGTAGTCTCACAACACGGGGTGAAACGTCCAGCAAAGCATGCGCAACGTCACGAATTGCACGCCACACCGATGGAGCTGCGCGCTGAAACCACTCCATGGTCTGTCGGACGGTCATACCAAAGCACACGTACTAAAGGAACATGAGGAAGTTCTCCTCAATGGTGACGTTTGTGTTGCATAGGGACGTAACTGCCCGCATGAAGTGGATGACCACATTCCATGAATGAGCGGAGAGGAGGCTCATGTTGAACAACCGTTGAAGGTGGCCGTCGTTCAGCTCACGCACCCATTGTGGACCGGGCATAGCACCGTCCATCATGGGGCAGCGACGGAGGCGCCGTAGTATGCAGTTGATAATGTCGATGAGTAACTCCCATAGTAAAGCGATGAGTTGGGCACGTAACTCTATTCCACGCTGCATGAGAGCTTGGCGTGCGGCTACACGAGACGTACGTCTGTCCATGGTGACAATGCGCCATAAATGTCCACGGTAGTCTCAAAAAAGTATGCGCCTCCATTTGTGCAATTCGACCTACATCCATGGCGAATCGCCCGGTGGGCGCGGTCCGTTTTGGGCCTAAACCCGCTTCGCTGTTTGCTTGTGAACCGTTGGCCATCGGGTCACGGGTTTGATAACGGCCATGGGGGAACGGTCCTGCAACTCCGGAAGCCACGGATGGTTCACGCGCGAAAACCGACCCTAGGGTCTAGGGGAACACTGTTCGAATCTAGAAGTTGACTTCGGCGGTAAATTTACGTTCCTCATTTGAATGATCGATTTTCGGTCTTTTTCATCTGGGGCCCGTCTTAAAAAAAAATCGTGCTTTCGCATAGCCCGCGCGTCGCCTTTTCTGGGCGGCTCGCGTAATTACAGCTCCGGAGCCCTTGCGAACGGGCCCCTGCCACAAAGAGTGCCGGCTGCTTCGCGATCATCACTGGCAAGGGAGGGAAAAGGCTAGGGCCTGATGAAAATTGCGCGCACACGACGTGGAGATGACCCGGCACAGTTAGTATTTTCTTACACACGCCACTATAGTAAAGGATCAAATGCACACGATTGACAACCCGGTAAATTAGAGTTAAAACACAACAACTAAGTCGTTTTTTAACGTTTTACTATAAAAAATGTTTCCTCAACCCTTTTTCTCACTGTTTTCATTCGTGCTTACATGCATTGTGTCCATCACAACCACATTTATTTCTAAATGCACATTGTCAAGTGTGATAAAGAACCACATAATGTGGTGTCCCTTTGTACATTAGTCACATAATTATATCATAACATCTTCCTTAAATTTATTGAAATATTGACGAATTGATTAAATTATTTCACGAGATTTTATTGATTATGTCATAATGTTCTTCTTAAATTTTCTCAAATGCTTGGTCAATTACTTCAACCATTTCACGAGAATGTCTCTCTTCAGTGCCTCATAGTGTTGCTGGTTCCTTTGCCCAAAGATTAAAGTCCAATACAATAAGATGCCATGAAATGAGATGCGAAGCAATGCGATGTGATATGATTCCGTGTAATGTGATATAATGTGATGCAATTTGATGCAGTGCGATGTGATTTGAAGTAATGCGATGCGATGCCATGCGATGCAATGCGATGCGATGCGATGTAATGCGATGAGATGAAATGTGATGTGTTGTAGTGCGATGCAAATTGATGTGATGTGATACGTTGCGATGTGATGCAATAAGAAGTGATGCATTGCAATGCGATGTAATTAATTGCAATGCAATAGAATGTGATGCAATGCAATGCAATGCCATGCAATGCGATGCAACATGGTGTGATGCAATGTGATGAAACACGATGTGCTCCAATGCGATGCAATGCGATGTGATGCGCGGCTATGGGATGCAATGGAGTGTGATGCGATGCAATGCAATGCGATGCGTGGAAATGCGAAGCGTTGTGATTGAATGCGATGGAATGCGATGCGATGCAATATGATCCAATGCAATGAGATGTAGTGCAATGCTATGCGATGCAATCCGATGCGACGCGATGGTGTTAAAGCGCAACAATCTCATGAAATGGTTGAATTCATTGATAAAGCGTCCGAGGAAATCAAACAAAATATATGATGAAATCATTAACACAATCTCATGAAATGGTTGAAGTTCTTCATGAACCATCTAAAGAAATGTAAGAAAAAATGAGTAAATCACTCATAAAGTGTCATGAAATGGTTGAATTAATTCGGCAAATATGGCAAGAAGTTTAAGGAAGATATGCCAATATAATTATGTGACCAATATACAAAGAGACACCACATTATATGGTTCTTCATTATACTTGACAATGTGCATTTACAATAAATGTGGTTGTGTTGGACACAATGCATGTAAGCACGAATGAATGTAGTGGGAAAAAGGGTTGGGGAAATCTTCTTTATGCTAAAACGCCTAAAAGATGACTTAGTTTTTGTGGTTTAACTCTAATTCTTCGGGTTGTCAATTGTATGCCTTTGATGCTTTACTTTCATAGCGTGTGTTGGAAACAATTTAGTGTGCCGAGTCACCTCCACGTCGTGTGCGCGTTTTTATCAGGCTCTAGCTTTTTCCCTCCCTTGCGAGCGATGATCGCGAAGCAGCCGGCACTCTTCGGGTCAGTACCACACTCGCAGGACTCAGGCACGGCAGAGAAGGCGCGAGCGGCAAAGGGGGCTTTGCGAGCTGACCTGGCGTTGCGAGGTGCTCGCGAGCTGATGTGGAGGTCGCTAAAAAAAAGCGGCCACCGCACAACCACCGAATCCGGCAGAACCGCGGTAGAGTTCCCGCCCTTAAACTTGATTGGTTCCCTTGTTTCAGTGTCGTTCTGTGGCAGACCGGGGCTACCGGAATCGAGCTTTTTCGATGCAAGTCGGCCTGCCGCAGACTTCTACGGTGGCCCATTTAAATCATAGGTAAAAAACACTTTCGATGAAACAAGCGGTTAGATGGAATCAATCGGGCATACATAAATTTTCGCTCGACCTGACGGGGTTTCGAAAGTTTGAAGGTTCGGAAAGGCAAACGGTTGGACGCGGCCCCAGGGTGACTCCAGCTGCATCGGAGCGCCGTCATGCCCGCCTCGAATCGACCGGGTTCGAATCCGGTCGCCACGAGTGAGGCAATTCAACACGGTCTGTCGCGGAATGTTAGACCCGCGAAACGGGGTCCTGTTGTCTCGATTATGGGGGGAAATCGTCTGCGACAACGTCCGCGGCAATATCTGTGGCAGGATCTACGGCAGCCCCATTTTGCCCGCTTTCTCTGCCGTGCCGGAGTCCGGCGAGTGTGGTACCGACCTTCGTGGCAGGGGCCCGTTCGCACGGGCTCCGGAGCTGTAATGACGCGAGCCGCTCAGAAAAGGCGGCGCGCGGGCTATGCGAAAGCGTAATATTCTCTGAAGACGGGCCCCAGATGAAGAAGACCGGATCGATTTTCCACTTCTAACTTCCAACTTCCGAGACGGGGAACAGCACACTGAATTCGACTTCGGACGTGAAAAGCGTTCCTGGCGCGTAAGAATCGTATTTGACTTCCTACTGCCAAATACGAGGGTGCGGAACAACACAGCAATCGGTCTGCCCACGGCAGCTGCAGCTCGCAGGGGGGCTTGCCTACCCGATGAGGTCAACGCCATGGCGGCTGCCAAGCTTGCGTCCTCTGGTGCCTCTCTGTCGCCGCAGAGGGACAACCGAGGTGGCAATCGGCCTGACGGCTGTGGCATGACTGGTCTTTCCTCCTCTGCCTTCGCACGACCTCGGCGCAGCCGCGCAGCCCCGCAGGCGCTCGTGGTGCTGCTGAGCCTCCTGCCGTCGACAACACCCCGCGCTTCTGTCGCTGCCGGAAGCGCAAACCCCGACGGGAGACGAAAACAGACTGAAACGGTCGCTGCCGGAGACCCGGCAGCGACGGTGGCGAAAAGCGGTGGGAGGCAGAGACAGGGACAGGTGGCGTGCTACGCACCCGAAAGCAACTGCATCGACCCGCGTGAATCGCTAGACCCGAGTGACCGACTTGACGACAAGTGTAGAGCGAGGGATGTCTGCGCGGGCAAGGGAGAGGCTCGGGAAGATGGAGGAGTTGTTCTCAAGCAGCCAAAGAAGGCGGAGGTGGTGAGGGAGGTGGAAGGGATGGAGGATGTGGTCGAGGGAGCGGATGGCGACGGAGGCTGGGCGGCGAAGTCGGAAGGCTTCGCAGCCCACCTGATGGCTCTGTTGTCGGGGAGAGGTCAGGAGGAGGAGGTTGGGTTGGAGCGCACCAAGCAGGTGCTAGGGTCGTTGAGACCGTTGAGGTCCCGTTTCGTCTCACATTTGAAATTGGAGGAGATGGGCTGTCGGACGGGCGTTGGGGACAAGCGAAGGAGACTGCTTCAGTCCGCATTGGACGCGATTGTGAATGTGCGGGAATATCAGAGGCCAGACTCAAAGTACCGAAGCTGGCTGACAAATGTGTCTCAGCAAAAATCTGCCCCGGCTATAAATTGGAAAATTCATCGCGTAGCCCCCAAGCGCAACACAGTATCTCTGTGGAAGAGGAAGAGAGTGGGGAGAAGAAGAACCAGAACAGTGACCACCTTCAGGTTGGCGATGCCACTTCTTTTGCATGAAACTCACATGCATTCAAAGAATTTAGGTTCAAGGCTTGCTGCATTGCTAAGGGACGAAGCAGCAGCCAAGCAGCAGCGGCAGCAGGGGCAGCAGCAGCAGCAAACATCCTTCGGGCCTACCGCAGCAGTAGATGGTCAAGTACTGTCTCCGGCCTTTGAGGAAGGCTACAACCAGCACGCCCTTTTGGTGCGCCAACAAGACCAGTGCAGAGGAGACATTGGGGGGCAGCAGCTGCGGCATTGGCAGCACCACCCGCAGAAGCAGACATACGGGGAGTTGGGACAGCAACAGCAGGGTTCTGACCATGTAAATGGCGATGTCGTGAAACCCACGGATGGGCCAACTACTCAGGTTGGCCATTATTCAGACTATGTGGAGATGGAGTCTGCTACCAAAAAGCCAGAAAGTGGTGAAGTTGAGAAGCCAGAAAGTGCAAGGGTGGAATATGTCATGAGAGCGGCACTTGAGCGATTGGACCGCCTCACAGATCCCCTTTACTTGCAAAGCACTCGGCGGTCTAGCAGCAAGGCTGTTAAGGAACTCGGAGCAGCTGCAGTGACAGCTNAGTGCTCGACTTTGCCACTGCAGCAGTGGCAGCAGCGGCAGCGGCGAGAGCAGAGGGCAGAGGGGAGAGGGGAGGCATGGACTATCTGCAGGACTGGCTGCTGCCTGAGCCAATCCCGGTGGGTGCCAACAGATGCCGCTGGAATATTTGGCACAAGCAGCAGCGACGCTTCGTCCTGCTTGCTGGTTTAATGTTGTGTTGTCTGTGGGATGCTCCCCGTCCTGCTGTTCCTTTTGTGCTCTTTCTCGAGTTACAATTTGAAACTGTTCCATCACGTGGTTCGACCTGATGAATAATGCTTGACAACCCACTTCATTTGCTTCCTCTTCCTCCTTGCATGCCAGCTCTTCAGCCTGTTCTTCGTCCTCCCACCACGACCACCAATGTTGTGCCAGGCTCCTGCTGACGTGGACGGCTCTCGTGATGCCAAGTGTCAGCTGACGGGTAGTTCTTGGTGCCAACAGTTTGCGAATGAGGTGCTCTCCCTCCCTCTCTCTCCCTCTCTCTCTCTCTCTCTCTCTCTCCCTCTCTCTCTCTC
>SZWC01008148.1:6254-17725 GCA_023375785.1 Penium margaritaceum
TTTTTGGGGTTGAGGGCAAACAACCATCACATGGGGGGTATTCCAGCAGGTCCAGGGGCATGACAGCAGTGAAGAAAAATTTCCAACTACCCCAGTTTCTTCACCTGCGCCTCGGAGGGCTAGGGAATTTATTTTTTGGTGTGTAATTGTGCCTCTATGTACTCTAGGAGTTCCAGCTATATGAGGCACCACTCTTGTGTGTGATTTTTATTCCAAGTCAATCATTCGCTCCAAATTCTCCTGTGACCACTGTCACTTTGCCAAAGTGTCAAGAACTCCATAGTGCTCCATTGATGCTGAAATTTGGAGAACATACTCTTTGACTCTCTGGCTTTCCAACGAGCAATCAAGCGCGTTCTAACTCCATCGTTTGAGTGATCTACAAATGTCATTGCAGCAGTTAGAATTCTGCCCATATCTCTGCCAGATTTGGGACAGTGACCCAAGATCGAGTTTTGCACGTGAGAATTCTTGCTCCAAGCCTATAATCTGTCATAATCAGTGTGCTGCGGCCTTGGTAGGACCTCATTTTTAACCAACATAACGCACCCTTAGCCGTGACCTCGCCGATCACACGGCCGTCGGACCACAAACCCTCAGGCACCCCGCTTCAGAATACCTGTAGGCCAGTGCTCATCGTCTCGTACTGTGGAGTAGGACAAGTTTGTGGCGCGCTTGTTCGACGACTCGACGCCATGAGGTCGTCCCGCCGGATTCCGGACAAGCCGGAGTTGGAGGATATCCCGGCACTCCTTCCAGATCCAGAGGAGGCGGCACACGATGACGACGGTCGCCTAGTTGATCTTGCACTAGCTGCTCATGAGTACATCTTGCTCCGCAGCAAGGTTCCTCAGGCCCTGAATGACAAGCAGGTGGCTACCGTCCTTTCAGCAGAACACCGAGCCAAGGTGCAGGCGCAACCGGAAGTTAAGGCTGCTCTGGAACCTATCTTGAAGCGGCTGGACGAGCTGAACGGTAGCCTGATGGAGCTCAGGGCAGATGTCACAGAGCTCAAGAACCGGCACCATCCTTCTGTACTCCTGGCGTTGGCCAAAAACGCTGCAGTCACAAACTTGGAAGCCCCACTTTCAGCAGTGCCAAGGCTGAGGGACTTGGCGGTGCCACCCAGTTTTCCGGCCACCCTTCGCGATCTGAACCAACTGCCTCACATGCAGGTCGGCAGGCTGCTTGAGCATTATGACGCGCTTGAGGACGCGCCCATTTTACTTCGCGCTCAACGGCTTCGAGCAGTGCTCGGGATCAGCCTTCTCGCCGCCACTCGTGATTCTTAGGTGTGTGCACTTCTTGGATGGGGTGTGTGACGGATGTCTCGTCGCACGTGTCAGCCTGACAGTGTTTTTCATGTCTGTACCTGTGGTCATGCCAGATGCCTCATGCACCCGCTCTTGATGACCCCCCTACCTCGACTCCTTCATAACCTTGGTGCCTCCACTACCCGTGTGAACCCACCCTCCCTTGCCTTTCTCTTCCTACCCTCAGCTCCCCCTGCCCTCTCTGCTCATCCCACAGGTTTCTCCCTGCACCCTCCGGTTCGTCCTAGTTTGTGTGTCCCCCCTTTCCTCACTCCTCTTGTCCTAGGGCGTGTACTCCACTGATTGCATGCAATGCGAGTGGGAGCGGCAGTTTTTCTTCTTGGCAAAAATATTGCCCGGAATTCTGGATTATACGTGATCACATCGTCTAACACGACCATGCATCATGTTTGTCCCTTCCCGGTCGTGCACTTCATTGAAACAGAACATTGCCTGCACCAGTCCTTTATGGAAGTGAAAGGACATGGCCTTGTTCTTCAGGCCGATAGATAACATCAGGGATGGCGGTGGTACTACCGATACCGCGCTATACCGCGGTTTTGTACCGCGTAGAAGGATGGGCAGAGTCCGGCCATTGTGAAGAGAACAGGCCAAATTTTGGATAGCGTGTGAATAGACATAGCTTTTGCCAGCAGAGAAGATTTTAGTCTCTTTGCCCCACTGGATCCTCATTCCCTTCATTCCCCCACTCCCCCGTCCGTCATTCAACATGTGCTTTAGTTGCCCCCTTCCGCCACCCCATGCAAGCGCTCGCAAGCTATTGCCTGCCCCCTAAACCCCCCCTGCCCCCTGGCGCTCCCCCTCCTATTCATGCAGGAGCGACACTCCTATCCTCAAGAAGATGAGCAAGAGGTAATGAGGAGGGGCTGTGGTTTGCATATAGCAGGCATGGAAGTCGTGTATTGGTTGGAGGGGCACTTTTGGTCTTGTCAGCACTGCTGTCCGTGGGTGTCTGCAACATTGTGGGAAGGGCGGTGACAAAGGGTGGTGTCTGCTCAATGACTCTCAAATAATGAGTGTAAAGGCGTCATTTGGCAATGCGAGGGAGGGGGCGGGGGGAAGAGGGGGAAGAGTTGTTGCAGGTCTGTCTGCTGTTGTGAGCGCGAAGACCGAGGGGCGGAGATGCACCCCACATGACAGGGCACGTCCAACTAAGTCACACGGCTGGAAGATAGGCGCAATTACAGAAGAGGAGAGGCAAAGATTCCGTGCTGTTGAGAATAACACAATGCACATATCATCTGGCATTGGTGCGAATGTTTCTGCATCATGTGAACTTGGGCAGCATTTACTGCCTCTTGTACAGTTCAACCTGAATTGTTCAGACTTAGCATTTGCGTCACCATCCACCTTCATGGCTCTCCAGAAGCCATCTGGACTCCCTTAAAGGTGTGGATGTTAGTCTTGAGAAGATGCTTGGAAGTTTCAGAACTGAGTTGCTGCTAGTTGGGTGTGAGAGCTTAATCAGGTAGTAATGACAAACATGGGTTATGCACACGAGTATAGTTCCGCTAGTCACCCCAAGGCATAGTGTTAGAATGTTTGCTAAAATACTCACTCAGTAGTCGCACAACACAGATACATGACGCGGCACACATTGGGTGTCGGACACAATGGTGTAAGGTTTAAACCTAAATCCGGTCCAAAACCACTGTTTTTGTGGTAACTCTACACATATGAGTCAGAATTCTATGCCGCCTGCATATGGACGTGCAGGATCTCAACCCGAACGCATTGACTAGTCACATGCATGCATCCGACGTCGAATGATGGACACAAAATGCATAACATGCAAATCGGGCTGACGGCAAGTCCACCGAGAAAAGACTACGAGCTATGAAAAAAATTGTAACAGGTATCAGTAGGCGCCCGAGACACTATGATAGCCGTCAATCAGCTGATGATGGGTGGACCACCACCCGACAACACTCCGGTACCATGTCGGTCCGCATCAAGGATTCACACGAGCATGGACACGGCCGAGTTGTCATAGTAAGCTGTACAAACAAACGGGAACACCCAAAATCACAACACTCCCCCATGACCCGATGGTACACATGTCCATACACAGAAAACTTGTACGAGTGCATCAACGAGTGTAAGATGATCACAGTGCATCCACACGCCACGCTCAACCACTCTGAAGCAAGGGGTGAAGCCCGACAGAACAAATGGCCACCATGAACTTCCCGCGTGCAAGTGCCCTCTGAAAAGATGTGTGGAAGCTTCCTAGCGACATAGTGTCTAGTTAGACTCTGACCACAGTCACAAGTCGTACACAGAACGGCAAGGATCTGGCAAAGAGACACAAGGCAAAGTCTCATAATGCTTCAATAGCATTTGCAGAGAGAGATGACAAATGACAAGTCCATGGCATAAGTACCTGCTGCGGCGCACGACGGGTGTCGCACGCAGCAGCACAAGGTCTCTCCTAAAAAAAGGCCCAAAACCACTCTTTTGGCCGTAACTCAGCGTAGACATGTCAAAACGTTACGCTCTCTGAACCTAGACATGCAAAATCACAAGCTAGGCAATACGACTGGTCACATGCATGTATCCGGCATCAAACGGTGGACACACAATACAAACGCATGCAAATCAGGCCCACGGCTAGTCCACCGATCAACTCTTGCATGCCGCAGAAAAACTGTAGGAGGTCCCAGGCAGCGTCCAGAGCTCCGGGACGGTCATCGGTCAGCTCCAAGCTGGTAGTCCACCACCAGACGACGCACTGGTACCACCTAGGTCCGCATCAGGGATCTGCACGGGCATGGACATGGCCGAGTGGTCACAGTAAACTGTACAGGTCGATAGGAATGTCACAAATCACAGCACTCCCTCATGACCTGATGGTACGCATGTCCATACACGTGCAGCACTGAAACAAGTACGAGTGCAGGAACAGTCGTAACAAAGATGCAGACACACCCCACACTCAACCACTCTCAGGTAAGGGGCGAAGCCCAACAGAAAAAATGGCCACCAAAAACATCCCGCGTGCTAGTGCCTTCGTCAAGAATTCAGCATGCTGCATGTCAGTCCCAACCCACATGACGGAGATCTCGTGTCGCTCTACTAGATCACGCACAAAGTGATGCTCAATCGCAATGTGCTTTGTGCGAGCGCGAAATACACAAGAGTTCTCCGCAATGGTGAGGGCACTTCGGTTGTCGCAATGAAGCACAATGGCAGGTACTCACTGACCAAGCTCAAGGAACAAGCATTGCAGGCACACTACCTCAACAACCCCTGCACCAAGAGCAACATAATTTGCCTCTGACGAGCTACGTGCAATGCAGCCCTGCTTTCCGTTGCACTAGGACACAATGGTACCACCGAGCAGGAACACGTAACCGGTGCAACTGCGTCCGTGTGGACTCCAGGCGTAGTCCTTGTTGGTGTAGCTATCGAGAACCACCGAACACTGCTGACGAAAGCAGAGTCCGAGGTACGGTGTGGAGACCATGCACCACACCAGTCGCACAGCCGCATGAAGGACTCTAGTGCGTGGAGCTTGAGAAAACTGTGTAAGGAGGTTGATGACGAAGGCGATTTCACGGCGTGTGGTAATGGCCAGGTACATCAGAGATCCGATGAGACGAAGGTACAAGGTCACATCCACTGTCTTCCCCAGCTGTGTGGGATCGTCCACCTTTAAGGCATCATGCCCGTCAGGTGTGAGAGGTGTGGAGACCGTGGGCACTGTGCCAAGGAGGTCACTGAAGCGCTTCCCCAAAACACGTGCGAATCAGGCCTGATGCAGCAGTAGTGTCCAACGTCTGCGGTCTCGCACGATCTCTATATTAAGAAACACCGGTGCAGGACCAAAGTCCTTCATCCTGTAGGCAGTCTGGAGGACCTCCTTGCCCTCCTTCACGACCTCCATGGAAGGAGATGCGATCAGAAGGTCGTCCACATAGACCAGGGTGGCGGTGAACCGCTCGGACATAAGTCGGATAAAGAGAGAGGGATCTGCCTTGCTCTGTACATATCTCGCACGAGTCAGGGTGCCAATGATCTCTTGGTTCTAACACTGAGGAGACTGCTTGAGGCCATACAAGGATTTGTGCAAGCGCCAGACCTTGTCACTATCCTCAAAGTGCGAGCTGAGGTCATGCGGCCGACAAGGAGCAAAGGTGTCAGTGTAATCGATGCCCTCGATGTGAGAGTACCCCTTGATGACCAAGCGAGCCTTGTGGCGTTCCATTGAGCCATCCGGCTTCACTTTCTTGCGAAAGACCCACTTGAGCATAATAGTCTTCCTCCCAGGTGGAATGTCGACGAGCTTGTAAAATCCGTGCTCTTGAATAGCATGGAGCTCATCCTCATAGGCAGCACGCTAGGCGTTAGCATCCTCTGATGAGAGAGCTTCCCTCATTGTGCCCAGATCAGGCACCATGGAGGAAGAGCTCTGAGTGGCAAGTGCACACGCCTTAGTTCTAGGTCTGACGACCACGAGATCAGTTGTTGCATCACATGCGTGCAAAAATTGCGAGTGACAAGATCGTGCCCTACGGGGCACGCTAGATGTACCTCTATGGGCTCAATGCGGACACTGAGCACACAGAGGTACATCACGATGCTCTCAGTGGAATGCCTGGGTGCGGGACCTGACACTCGCTAGTCTCTAGAGCCCAACTGTCGAAGATGACCGCCGGGCTCACGTGAGTAACCTTGGCTCAACGGTCTCACCTCAGGCTCAGGGACAAGCACGACCACAGCTGGTGAGGGCTGAGGCAAACGAGTAGGTGATTCAGTGCGAGGAGATGCGTGTGTGGGAGACACGGGACTGGGTGTGACGGTAGGAGCAGGAAGTGAGGTAGGACCATGCACAGTGACAGGACTATTGGCGGAGACAGGTACAGGATCATGGGTACCCGTGGGGTGCGAGGGAACACGGGTAGAAGCCGGCTGTGCTGAGGAGGTCTCTGCGCCGACAACAATGATCACTAGGTCATCAAGAGCTAGAGACCGAGAAGTGGAGGATGCTCGCAGGCTCAGACTCCCCCATCCATCGAGAAGCCTCACATGTAGGAATGTGCAAGATGGACAACAACGTGATCGAGGTCAGATCACAACCGGTGAGAGACTCAAAGAAAAGCGTGTCGCGGGGCTCAACGATGCGACGACAAGCGGGGTCCCAAAAACACCATGCCTTCGACCGCGGGGAGATGCCTACGAAGGCACACAATGGACCGTGCGGCAAGACCTCGGACCCCTGCTGGTCCTTGGTGTACCACACAGAAGCCAAGGATCCCCAGACACAAGCAAGATGAAGGTCAGCTCGGTGGCCATACCAAAGCGCGTACGATGTAACGTGGTCCGGCAGGGGACCATGCGCGAGGCAGTTCAAGACCCACGTCATGTAGGTGAATCCTTCGAAGGTGAAGGACTGCGGGAGACCGCACTCAGACTCCATAGCGCAAACCGCATCTTCCATGGTGTGGTTCCAGTGCTTAAAGACACCATTCTGCTGAGGAGTAGCAGGAGCGGAGACCAAGTGAAAACCCCGTGCTCTGCGAAGAAACTGTCCATCTCACCAAGAAACTCACTGCCGCGATCCGAATGGAAGGTATGTAGCGTGTGGCAAGATTGACGCTCAGCCATCACTAGCTTGAGGCGAACCGTGAGAGCGGCATCACTCTTCTTACGTAGGCTGTAGACCCACCGCATCCGGGTGAAGTCATCACTTAGGGTCAGAACGTATCTACCCCGATCGGACAGAGACTCGACAGGAAGAGGACCGAGAAGGTCCGAATGGACCAACTCGAGGGGGGCGAAGTGCGCGAGAACGGGAGTCACGGTAGGTGCAACGATGCATCTTACCTTGAGTGAAAAACATACAATCGGTCTTGGGCGGCTTCTCAAAAGAAGCGACGTCAAGACCGAGTGCGGGCTGTGTCTGAATGAGCTTTGACACAGTGTCAAAGCCCACATGACACAAGCAACGATGCAACAGTTGCTGGTGCTCAGCAGACTGGATGCGGATGACAAACACTCGAGCAGGAGGGGAGGGGGAGTAAGAAGGAGGAGGAGAAATCCGAGAGACACGATATACATCATCCACAATAGAGGCACGAAGAACAATGGTACGAGTATCAATGGTTGTCTCAGTCGCGGAGTCTGTATCGTGCTCCACAGAGAGTTCCATCAGTGTATAGGCACGCACAGAAAGCAAGCTGCGCTCAAGGTCAGGCACAAAAAGCACCTCAAAAAGGTACAGGGGGCCAGACGAACCATCAAAACACACAACCACAACACCCTGGACCGGCAAAGACTAACCAGAGCCTGTGCAAACAGAGCGAACAGACACAACAGGACCGAGAACAACGAAGTCACTACGACGACAGGTCATGTGATAAGTGGCACCAGAATCGATGATCCAAGTGTCACCGGAATCATGACCAGAGGATGCCACTGTACAATGGGCAATGGAGCACTCGGCCTCACACAGGCGCTAAGCAATAGGTGAGGAGGAACGACGAAGGGCACAGAGGTAGAACTCATGAATCCAATCGGTACTGTTAGGCCCATCCTCATCACATGGCAGCTGTGCCCCTACACACGAGTCATCACAAGCAACAAGAACAGACAAAAAACCAGTCTGTGAACCACCCGACTGTGACAACACACTCGCACCTCCCTAAAAGCAAAGCACCAGAAGATGACGGAGCTCGGCGATGGTGCGGTCACGTGAGTCCAGGTCGTCGTTGCTTGCCGGTGAGGAAGCGGGAACTGCTGCAGTCGTGGTTGTCGCACGACCGAAGGCTGTGCTGCTGGACGCAGCCCACTGCGCGTGTATAGCCTAAAGACCGCGAGTGATCTACACCCACTCAAGCGGCTGCTGGCACTCGGTGTAGCGATGAGCGCCTCCACAGGTGTAACAGTGGACAGTGCGTCCACTACAACCGCTCGAGGACTACTGCTTCGGGCTGCTGGCAAGAACCACACTTCTTCGTACCTTTCTTCCCCTATGCCCCGGCTGCCATACCCTACATCTGAGTCGGGGTAGCTGGGGTTGAAAGGGAAGAGGAGGGTGTGCCAGAGGATGAAGAAGTGGTCTGCAAGAGGGGCGTCGGCGGCGATGCGATGACTACTGCAACAACAGAACTCTCCTGGTGGGCCACGTCTGCCTCACGGGCGGACGTCACCTGGAGGAAGAGCTGATGCGCCCAAGGCAAAAGCTAAAGGGAGGTGGAGAAGGGCTTGAGCATAGCATCGCTGTACCATGAGAAGATGTCTATGTGTTGAAGATGGACTCCGATCATGATTGTGCAAAGCGTCCAGAGCTATGTACCTCCTGAAGTCCCAAGGCATGTGTAGATGCGCATGGCACACCGCCAGTAATCAGCTGCAGACCCGGCAGGTCCCTGACGAAGGGAGTGGAAAGCGCAAATGTGAACCACACGGGTGGCATGTGTCTCTGCACCAAGCAGAGACAGTGCTAGATCCCAGCCCCCACGTGGGCCAGCACCCACGCCCGTGCCGGCCTCTCCATGGAAAGGGCGAAAGTCCACGACACTCTCACACGACATGGCGTAAAGGAGTCCGCGCATCGCCCGAGCCGCTGTCAGCAGCTGAGCGCGGTCCGTAACCTGGTACGGACTGTGATAGTAGGGCCATACCCCATCTGAATTGGCCTAGACCTGGAAGAGATTCTCCCAGCAGTCCATCCTGACATAGCATGGTGGCGGTGTCTCAAAGTCCTTGGGTTGCCGCTCTGTGGGGAGGGCAACCACAGGTTGGGAAGAACGGGGAGTGGGGAAGACACCGCGACGGGGAAAGTCGCCAAGGTAGGGAGCAAGTGAGGCTCGGATCTCCGAGAATAAGGAACCGGAACGCGTTTGAAGCAGGCGGAGACGCTCTTGAAGCACGCGAATATTTCTCTCATGGTTGTCGTCATCCATCCTTGGCATGTCAAGGTCCTCATCTTGAGGATCGAAGAGTGGCTGGTCCTGTCCTGCTCTTCTTCCTGGTGTAAATACTGACTGCTGTGCAGAAGGTATGGCACCGCCGACTCCCCCGGATGTCTGCTGTGGGGCCGTGGAATGACCACGAATAAGATCAGTAAGCGCATGGATGGCGTCAGTTTGCTACTGTTGCTGACAACGTATCTCATCCTGCTGACTCCGCAAATGTGCAATGACTTGTGAGCATGGGCTCATGACCCCCGAGGAGGAGGCGGAGGGATCTAGTGGTCCTTTGCCCTTGTCACGGGTCGGAGCCATGTCAGCGCACAATATGGACCAGGACATCAAACCGGTCGGATTTCAGAACCGTCAGAGGTTCTGGAGGAGTTGAAACGCTGGTAACTTTTGACGTTCCGACCCCAGAATTTGACTAAGGCAGGTGCTGACATCAGCAGCGGTTTGCTAACATCAGCAAGGACCTGATGACATCAGAAAGGAAAATGCTGAAGTTTGCACAGTTTTTTTTGCTTTTCTTACAACCCTCATGGCTGTTGGGCGGCTGCTCCGCGGCAGCTGCGCGAAAGCCACACGGAAGTATTAAAAAGTGCCCCTGCCATGGATGCCGTTTACTGTCTTCCTGGTCCGACCACTGGAGAGTGATTGGATGTCCAATCGAATTGCAGATTTGGGCTCCTTGGGTTTTCCCATGCGATTTCGAGCTTTCAGTTGCGCGATTTGGTTGAGAATTTGGAAAGTTAGCCCTACCCAAAGTTGGGGTAGTGCGGCTGGTGGAATCTGGTACCCGTCCAGTGTGACGGGATACTCCACCGCCGGTGGTCAGTGTTCTTCTCCAACTAGCTTCATTGACCCCAAGGCCCTAGAGGGAGCAACCAGGGAGGTCCTCTGGACCAGGGAGAGCTGCCCTTTGACTTTTCAAACAAAGAAAGGCGCTTCGAGCTGTCATCGGCTCATGCCGGAGACGACTCGCGTCGGCAGCAGCCAAAGGCGGCTCCACCAAGGGTTGCGTGGATGGGCATAGCAGGGGCTATACTGCTCCGTTTTGGGTGTGCTTGGATTCGTTGGAAAGCTCACATCACAGGCTATAAGAATCTGATGTAATGTCACCAGAATAAGTAACCATTAATGATTCGCAGCCTTTCTTAGCTTCCGCAATCTGCATTCTGCTAGAATTCTGCTCCCTTGATGTTGTGGCGACCCAAAGCACACACCTCCCTTGGAAGTCTCTTAACACTAAGAAGCCGTGCACACTTAGGCAGTTCAGGGCACGCCAGGACAGCATTCCTGACAGGAAGCTCCGTAGCAGCTTCCGCTTGGCTGTTGCCGCTGTTACGCCTGCGCTTGCAGCAGTAGCCGCACAGTTGCTTGTGCAGCTGTGGCAGCAAATGCAACCTGCTACTGCACGCTGCTCTTGCTGCACACTGCTGCTGCTGCGCGCTGCCACTACCACGTTGCTAGTGCTGCTTCTCAATGCTACCACTACTGCTTGCTATTGCTACTGCTCCTCGCCGCCTCCTGCTGCGGCTGCTGCCTGCTACTGCTGCGCAACGCTGTTGGGCGCTGCTCCTGTTGCGCACTGCCACTGTTGCGTGCTGCTGCTGCTGCTGCAACCCGCCGTAGCCTGCTGTGGCTGCGGCCTACTGCCGCTGCTGCCAGCGCCAATGCGAGCAGCTGTTAGTTGTTGCCACCTGCTATAGCTGTCGCCTGGTATAATAGCGGCTGCTGCTCATGCACTCTCACATACTGAAGATGGGTGACGTCGATGGCAGGCGGGTGACGTCAACAGATCCTTGTGGATCGGCTGCATTGGTGACGCTCATGGCTGCTGCTCTGTTGCCTCTCTTCTGTGCAGCTCGGAAAGAACTGTCTCACCACTTTGATAACATGAAAGGATGCGTGGAAGCTTCCAAGCGACACAGCCGCTGACTAGGCATCACTACCAAATATGACGGTGACGACAGTCACAAGTAAGGCTGCACACGGATCCTGTCCGCGGATCTTGAGATGGATCCGGATCCGTGGGAAAGATCCTGGACTTGGATCCGGAACCGGGGTTCCGGATCCATAGATTCGCGGATCCATGGAATCACGGATCCGGGACCTGGATCCACGGTTCCACTATACCGGATCCAGCCTGATCTACATGGACAAAACAAACATCTACATAGGGCTCGGTCAACTCCTCCGTGAGAGGAGTCGCGCGCGCTCA
>SZWC01008148.1:22122-61490 GCA_023375785.1 Penium margaritaceum
CGTTTGTCGCTAGTCGTCGACCACAACGTTTGTCGCTAGTCGTCGATGGACAAGGAAAAAACCAAAACAAAAACAGCGAAGCAACTTGCCGAGTCAGCACAGTACTGAGCCCCACTCGACCAGGGCCCAGCGGGAGCCCGAGTAGGGAACATCCAACCTCGTAAACGTCTAATGGTCTGACGAGCTTCGAAGTCCACAAATACGTCTATTACGTATTTATAGATGTAGCAAAGTTTATGAGTATGTACACATATAGGCACTTTAATGAGAAATGTAGATAGAGTTGTGAATCGCTAGCCATAGCTTTTAATAGGTAGTAAAAATGTCCCTGAGATCCTTCCACTTTCTTTCCCATGTTGAAGAATAATTATACACTATTCTGTCTATGGAAAACTGGTAAAATGAAATTGTGACGTAACGTCCACGAAGGTACCATGAAACTTCCAAGTGACTACTTTGAACATGTACACTGAATGGAGGGTGAATGTTTAAGGGGTGATTAACCATAAATGGGGCCGACAGTTCTGATTTCTGGGTCATCAATGGCCGTAGACCGATAGGTGGAGGGGGCTTGGACGGACACATAAACTATTCGAGAGGCTCTTGTAGGCCAAGACTCCCCCATCCATCGAGAACCGTCACGTGTAGGAACGTGCGTAGTGAGAATCAACATAATGGTGGACAAGTCATGATAAGTGAAAGACACAAAGAAAAGCTCATCACGAGACTTGTCAATGCGGCGTCGGGTAGGGTCACAAAAGCGCCAGGCCTACGACAGTGGGGAGATTCCCTAAAAAGCACGCTAACAAGATCCTGTGGGTAGGCCTTGTACCCCTGCACCTCCTCAGTGTACCACACGCAAGCCACAAAGCCCTAGACACGGGCGAGACGAAGGTCGACATGATGACCAAAGCACAGCTTGTATGGTCTAACATGGTCTAGCAGGGGACCATCCCGGAGGCGGTTCCAGACCCACGTCATGTAGGTAAATCCTTCAAACACAGAGGAGTCCGAAAGATCGCACTCTCACCACATAGCGCGAACCGCATCGTCCATGGTGCGGTTCGAGCGCTCAGACATACCGTTCTATTGAGGGGTAGCATGAGCAGTGAGTTGGTGAAAAACTCCGTGCCTGGCAAAGAAATGGTCCATCTTACCGAGAAACTTGCCACCACGATCCGAGTAGAATGTGCGTAGATTGTGACAAGACAAACGCTCAGCCATAACTAGCCATAGGCAAACCACAAGAGTGGCATTGCTTTCATGGCGCAAGCTATAGACCCACCACATCCGGGTGAAGTCATAAGTCAGGGTCAGGACGTATTGACCCCGATCGGACAAGATTCGTCAGGAAGAGGACCAAGAAGGTCCAAATGGACCAACTCGAGGGGGCGAAGTGCCCAAGAGATGAATCAGGGAAGGTAGAACGATGCATACCTTGAGCGCAAAAAAGAAAATTGGTCTTGGGCAACCGCTTGAAGGAGAACGCGTCAAGACCAAGCGCTGGCTATGTCTGAATAAGCTTAGACAAATTGTCTGAGCCCACATGGCACATGCGACGATGCAAGAAACGCTGGTGCTTTGTCGAGAGAACACCCATACTAAAGACACGAACGAATGTGGAAGGAGTGGCAGGAGAAGATGAGGTCCGGGTGACACGATAGAGATAATCCACAAACAGGAACAAGCATTCTGTGAACCACCGGGCTGTC
The DNA here is from genome assembly GCA_023375785.1 of Penium margaritaceum. Classification (NCBI taxonomy): domain Eukaryota; kingdom Viridiplantae; phylum Streptophyta; class Zygnematophyceae; order Desmidiales; family Peniaceae; genus Penium; species Penium margaritaceum. The sequence continues at coordinate 23,835 of SZWC01008148.1, forward strand.
ACAACACATTTGCACCTCCTTGAATGCAAAACACAATGAAATGAAAGCAATGGAGCGGTCGCGTAGATCCGGATGTTCAATGATGCCAGGTGGGGAGGAAGGGACCGCTACGACCGTGGTTTCCAAGCAACCAGAAGTTGTGCTGCTCGAAGCAGACCGTTGCGCGTGTGTTGCCTGAAGACCACGAGTGATCCGTGCCCATTCGAGTGGCTGCTTGCACTCGGTGTAACAGTGTGTGCCTCCATAGTAATAGCAGAGGACAAAGTGTCCACTGCTACCGGTCGACGACCGCTGCTGTTGACCTGAACTACTCTTCTTCTTCCCCTTTTTCCCTATGCAGTCGCAGCCATACCCTACGTCTGGGTCGGAGTGATTGAGGTGGAAGGAGAGGAGGAGGAGGAACTAGAGGTAGGAGTAGCAGGATAGGACAGTGACGTCTATGGCGATGTTAAGACCGATTCAGCAAGAGGACTCTTCTGATGGGACACAACTGCCCTGCGAATGGATGTCACCTCAAAAAACACCTCATGGGCCTTAGGGAGAAGTAGGAGGGAGACAGACACATGCTCGAGAGCGGTGTCGCTATAACGTGAGAAGAACTCCGTGTGCTCAAGATGGACACCGGGCATGATGTTGCAAATCACCCATAGTTGCATCCCTCTTGAGGTCCTAAGGCGAGTGGAGAAGCGCATGACCCATCGCCAGTAGTCTGTTGCAGACTTCGCGGGGCCCTAAAAACAATAGTGGAAGGCACGGATGTGAGCCGCGTGGGTGGCGTAAGTCAGCAAGCAAGGAAAGTACCAGCTCCCCGCCCTGACGTGGATCAGCACCTGTGTGATAAGATGCTTGGAAGCTTTCTAGCTAAGTTGCCGCTAATTGTGCGTTAGTGCACAGTCAGACTGAGGACAGACACAGGTCGTGCATGCGACTACAAGGGTTCAGCAAGGGACACAAGGCAAATTTTCAGAATGCTTCATAAAGCATATGCACGAAGTAATGACAAATGATAGACACACAGCATAAATACCTTCTGCAGCACACGGCGGGTATCGCATACAACAATGTAAGGTCTGGCCTAAAACTGGCCTGAAATGATTGTTTTGGCCTTAACTCTACACAAAGAAGTCAGATTGCTATGCTGTCTGAAACTGGACGTGCAGTATCTCAAGCGGGACGCTAGGGCTGGTCTCACGCATGCATCCGGTATCAAATGGTGGACATACATTGTAAAATATACAATTCGGGCCCATGGCCAGTCCACCGAGAATATCCTTTGGGATGCAAAAGAACTGCAGCAGGCTTAAGTTGGCGCCCAAAACGTCTGGTAGCCGTCAATCAGCTGAAGATGGGTGGACTACCACCCAACAACACTCCGGCACTAGCAAGGCCCGCATCAAGGATCAGCATGAGCATGGACACGGCCGAGTGGTCTGAGTAAGCTATACAAACAGACGGGAAGACCTGAAATCACAAATCGTATTCATGCTGTACCATCCAAAATCTTTGCGAGGTATTATAGGGGCAGTCTTTATTCTACCTCATGTAGACTGCCTCATTCCTATGAGGCAGTCTATATTGATATTTATATCTCTGTTGATGGTATGCAAAGTTATCCTTATTGGCTCTCCTTAGAATTTCAATAGGTATCGCCATGTGTGCTTAGTTTCAGACACTGACGATCCATGTTTACCTTGTGTGCACATCCCTTTAACTCTTCTTTTATTTACAACAGACGTCACCAATGTGTGATTAGAAAAGGAACTAGCTAGTGCACAAGTTGAGACAGTGGCGTTGTTGATGCAACGTGCGGGTGTCAATCGGCCCAAGGCGACGGACTAGAAAACAAGGCCAACACAATGGCACTTACCGTGCACTCCTAGTATTTCAACTAGGAGGACATATCACCCTGAGGATCACGGGTCCACACTGAGAAGTTATTAGGAGTAACTTCCATGCAACTATGTCCTTGACACCTGGTCACTTTCGCTCGATAAGCAAACTCTTGGGGCTTGGACCAACCAATGCCTCTTTAGTTTCTGCCCTTGGTGGACAAATCTGTTAGGAGTCTCAAAGGTAAGAACTGTAATGAACCACAGGGAAGTGACAGGTACTTATAGTCCTACAGCCAGCTCTGGCCTTACAGTATAATGGCTCCTAGGAGGGGCCACTTTGAAGGCAACCTTGGATTGCCCCATCCTTGTGCCACCATGGCACTCTCTGTGAGCACCACGTGGTGGTGTCCACTTAGGAAGGATACAGGAAGCTTCATTTTCTCCTTTTGGTCACAAAGAAAAGTTGGTGTCGTCCTTGGATTCGACCCAGGGACCTATAGCTCTAGAAAATTCCGTATTGACTACGCCACAAGGAGTTTTCCTCAAGGGTTTCACTGGTTAGACCCTCCAGATATGACTAAGGGGACTTACTCCAAAGGAGTAGTGCATGCCTTAGCTTTCTGGACCAAACTTAGGGGACTTACTCCAGAGAAGCAGTGCATACCTAGTTCTTTCTAGTCCTGTCCAAACTACAGCTATGGACAAGGGGCGTCCCAAATCAACAAACTCTCCCTTGTACATTTGTCCATTTCCTGTAATCCATGTGTCTTGGTCTTTATTCCTCATCTGATGCATTCATCATGCCCAATATCCGGTTCACTGCAGAGTGCAAGTTGCTGTCGAGCGGCTTGGTCAAGTAATCTGCGAGCATCTTCTTGGTTGTAACATGCTCCAAGTCCACAGTCTCCTTTGTGACCAAGTCGCGGGCGCAGTCATACCTGATGTCAATGTGCTTGGTTCATTGGGAGATGACATCATCTTGTGCCATGGAGATGGCACTCTTGTTGTCGATGCGGATGACCATTGCCTGCGTGTGGGTCTCTTCATCTCTGCAAGCAAGCTGCGCTGCAACTGTGTCTCTTTGCACACTTCAGACCAAGTGATACACTCTGCCTGAGTAGTGGATAGAGAGACACTCTCTTGCTTCCTGCTCACCCATGAGACTAAACCATCATTGAGGATGGAAACCAAGCCCAAAGTGAACTTTCTGTCATCGACCCCGCCATCCCAATCGGCGTCTGTATAGCACACAAGTCGTAGCGGATCGGATCCCTCAAGACCTTCAAAGTGGAGTCCCATGTGTCGTGTCTTCTTGAGATAGTGCAGGATGTACTTCACCTGTCCGACCTGCCAGTGATGTGGCCCCGGATTGTCCACAGACCTGCTCACCTGTCCCACAGCTTAGTAGATACCAGGGCATGTTCCCACCATGGCATACATGAGGCTGCCCACAACAGACTGGTAGGGTATGTTCTCCATCTCTTGCCACTCTGTTTCATTACGGGGACTCATGGAGGAGGAGAGCTTGCAGTCGGTGGACATGGGTGTGCTGATGGGCTTGTATTCCTCCATGTTGTAGCGCTTGAGCATGATGTTCTTTGTCTGGTTCAACTCGATGGTACCTGCTGCTTGGTTGCGATGGACGCCGATCCCGAGGTAGAACTCTAGAGCACCCTTGTCCTTCATCTTGAATCAGTTTTTGAGGTCTTTCTTCAACTTGTTCAGCAGCTTGATAGAAGACGAGCAGATGATTAGATCGTCCATGTACAGTGCAACCAGCATCAAGCCTTTCTCATCCTCTCGCACATAGAGGCTAGGGTTGTTCTTGTAGTGCGTGAAGGTGAGCCCGACCATGAAGCCATCTATCTCCTTGGACCACATCCTTGGGGCATTTTTCAACCCGTAGAGTGCTCTGAAGAGTCTACAAATCTTGCCTTCAAAAGCATCAACCCCCTCAAGCACCACCATAAACCTTCAGAAGTTTCTGACAACTTTGACCACATTCCACAATGATAGAGAAAGTGACGCTTAACATATCAATGTTTTGATGTTGTTCAGTCGGTCTTAGAGTTTTACAAAGACACACTTTGATAGTCTCAAAGCCCCCCTTGGCGGAGCTTTTTGAAGCAGCCACTCACGACGTGACCTTGCACGTGTTACTTGGGTCGAGTGCCGAGGACCCAACATACGCCTCATTCTCATTCTCAATATTGTATATATGTGCTCAACATGCTCGACACTTGTCATTGAATCATATTTTTCTCGTACCTCATCCCTGTGAACCGCCTACATTCCGCTCGACACAACAATATGTATTCGCTGAACATGTCTCACATGTTACGTTTCAAACGTACACGAGTCCCTAATCTTTCCGCGTGGGTGTTTTCGTCACTACACCATTAGCCCATTGAATCGCGAGACCTCGATACTCACTCCGACGGTCCTAACCCTCCAACAAACCTTCTCACATCTTCTGAAAACTTTGACCACTCTCAAGAACCTACAAGAGAAGTGTCACAAACTTTCGGCCAACTTCTCGACGCACAGAGACAAATCTGGATTTATAAAGATGCATCTCGCATGTATGCCATCGATTCTTGAAGCCGCCCGACATCTCGATGCAGCTTCTTGAATCTGACCACTCACGACATGAATCCACATGCGTCGCTCGACGAACAACCCAACAACCTCGACTTTACCTCATTCGTAATTCGATGCTTGTATGCATATGTTCGATCATTTGACACTTGTCATCAAAGTACACTTATCGTTAATTATAAAATACTCAAGTGTCCCCAACTCTACATCGTGTTTTGTCTTGCAACTTCTACCTATTCACCATCTAGGATCCATTCGTCTTAACTCTTCGATCATAGGGCAACAGTGCTGGAGAGGCATCTAACTAGTTTACAGATCCGGCAGACTACCTCACACAAGTCATCAGCACATCTCACACGTCAAGGCTTTGCAGATTTTGTGACTACGACGTGAAGCAAGCGAGCGCATCTGACGATCAGTAGCAGATCAGTGGTGAAAACTTTGACGATGGAGGAGAAAAACGTGCCTATACACGCGAACCCTGAAGCAGCAGTGAACGCTGGCGTGGCAGGCTATGGAGCATCTGCATCCAACCCTATGGCTCTGGCAACCAATTCCATCTCGGATCCAATGGTGGTCAACCAGCTGCCTTCATGAGCAGCCTCAACGTCTGCAGCGGGAACAAAAGGTGGGACCGGACGATAGGCGTAGATCAATGAGGACCTGGTGAGCCAAATCTCCGTGCTTGAGGGAATCAACAGCCATCTTCTCCAACAGCTCAACGTCCCCATGGAGGCTCTTTGAAATGCAAGTGCACGGGAAGCGGTGCTCGTCGAGAGAAAATCCCAACTCTCGGGCGAACCCAAGATTTATCCGGCCCCACCAGAACTGTTCAATCATGCAATTTCTAAAGGACCGACGGCTCGGATGTGGCTGACGAGTTTGTAGGTATACTTCACCGCTATTGGGGTCAACCAAGAACACAAAGATTCACCTCATGGCCACACTTTTTTGTGGCATGGCACTAAGTTGGTGGTATGACTTAAAAGCCACCCGACGACAGAGGGAGACCAGCGGAGCCTCATCAACGGCTAACGACGCCCGTATCACATCGTCCACCGCAGGCGTTCTACCCTTGGAGTAGATGGATCCACATTGGCAAGACCCGCTTATGCCACCAACCAACTGGGGGCGATGTCCGCACGATTCGGATGACTCAATAAAAATTCTGACACTCGGTACAAGCTCCAACGTCTCCGTCAACAGTCGTGCATGGCAGAGTATGCACGGAGATTCCACGCGATTGACACAAGTGCAAACATGGTCCCCAACAAACTCTGTTTTCACTACAAAAATGGCCTCAAACGAGACATCCAAAGAGCGATTGCCATTTTAAGCATCCAAAACGACTTACCACAGATTATCGTAGCAGCAGAAAGAATCAACAATGCCGATTACAACTCTCGGATCCAGGAGTCCTACGTCTCGCAACCTCCCAATCATAGCTATCGTGGAAATGGAAGAAGTTAGTCGGGAAACTCCTCGACTCCGATGGACGTGGATGCTATCAACCAGAGAGAGATTAGCAAACCTCCCACAATTAAGGAAAAGTCACGCATATCGCTTGCAACTGGCGGAGCCGACAGTAGGCCAAAAAGGGGGGAAATTGTAGAAAAATGAGTCAGGAAACAGCAAAGGGCAGGAGTGAAAGGCGCAAATCTCCTTCGCAAGGAGCGATGTGCGCCAAACAATCGCCCATGTGAACGGTCTACGACACCGCAGAGGGTTTCTTAGAATGCAAAATTCGATGAGGGGTACGAGGACGACCAGCCGGCAATACTACTAAGAGTGTATTCTTGAGGATGCAAGAGTCATATAATAGTACCGGCACTACTATATGGAGGAGCGTCTCACACTTTCGTGAGCAATGACATGGTTCAAAAACTGGGTTTGCAGACCAAACCAGAAGGGTTTGAAGGAAAACCTGTCCATGGAAGAGTGCAAATATGGAGACTCTGAGAACCACTCTGACTGTAAGTGGGAGATCTATGGGATGTAACGGTCTCCTTAGTGTACCCAGATCAGGTGCCATAGAGGAAGAGCTCTGAGTGGCAAGTGCACACGCCTTAGTGCTAGGTCTGATGACCACAAGGTCAGCTGCTGCATCACAAGCGTGCAAAACTTGTGAGTGACGAGATCGTGCCCTACGGGGCACGTTGAATGGACCTCTATGGGCTCAGTGCGGACACTGAGCACACAAAGGTACATCACGATGCTCTCAGTGGAATGCCTGGGTGTGGGACCTGACACTCGCTGGACTCTAGAGCCCAATTGTCAAAGATGACTGCCGGGCTCACGTGAGTAACCTTGGCTCAACGGTCTCACCTCAGGCTCAGGAACAAGCACGACCACAGCTGGTGAGGGCTGAGGCAAAGGAGTACGTGATTCAGTGCAAGGAGATGCGTGTGTGGGAGACACGGGATTGGGTGTGACAGTAGGAGCAGGAGGTGAGATAGGACCACGCACAGTGACAGGACTATTGGCGGACACAGATACAGGATCATGGGTACCCGTGGGGTGCGAGGGAACACGGGTAGAAGCCGGGTGTGCTGAGGAGGTCTCCGGGCCGTCAACAATGATCACTAGGTCATCAAGAGCCAGAGACCGAGAAGTGGAGAGGTGCTCGCAGGCTCAGACTCCCCCATCCATCGAGAAGCCTCACATGTAGGAATGTGCAAGATGGACAACAACGTGATCAAGGTGAGATCACAACAGGTGAGAGACTCAAAGAAAAGCGTGCCGCGGGGCTCAACGATGCGACCACGGGCGGGGTCCCAAAAACACCAGGCCTTTGACCGTAGGGAGATGCCTACAAAGGCACACATTTGACCATGCAGCGAGACCTCGGACCCCTGTTGGTCCTTGGTGTACCACACAAAAGCCAAGGATCCCCAGACACAAGCGAGATGAAGATCAGCTCGGTGGCCGTACCAAAACTCATACGATGTAACGTGGTCCGGCAGGGGACCGTGCGGGAGGCAGTTCCAGACCCACTTCATTTAGGTGAATCCTTCGAAGGCAAACGCCTGCGGGAGAAAGCACTCAGACTCCATAGCGCAAACCGCATCTTCCATGGTGCGGTTCCAGCGCTCAGAGACACCATTCTGCTGAGGAGTAGCAGGAACGGAGACCAAGTGAAAACCTCGTGCTCTGCGAAGAAAGTTTCCATCTCACCAAGAAACTCACTGCCGCGATCCGAATGGAAGGTATGCAGCGTGTGGCGAGATTGACGCTCAGCCATCACTAGCTTGAGGCGAACCGTGAGAGCGGCATCACTCTTCTTACGTAGGCTGTAGATACACCGCATCCGGGTGAAGTCATCAGTCAGGGTTAGAACGTATCTACCCCGATCGGACAGAGACTCGACAGGAAGAGGACCAAGAAGGTCCGAATGGACCAACTCGAGGGGGGCGAAGTGCGCGAGAACGGGAGTCACGGTAGGTGCAACGATGCATCTTACCTTAAGTGCAAAACATGCAATCAGTCTTGGGCGGCTTCTCAAAAGAAGTGACGTCAAGACCGAGTGCGGACTGTGTCCGAATGAGCTTTGACACAGTGTCGGCGGCCACATGACACAAGCAACGATGCAGCAGTCGCTGGTGCTCAGCAGACTGAATGCGGATGACAAACACTCGAGCAGGAGGGGAGGGGGAGTAAGAAGGAGGAGGAGAAATCTGAGAGACACGATATACATCATCCACAACAAAGGCACAAAGAACAATGGTACAAATATCAATGGTTGTCACAGTCGCAGAGTCTATAGTGTGCTCCACAGAGAGTCCCATCATTGTATGGGCACACAAAGAAAGCAAGTTGCACTCAAGGTCAAGTACAAAAAGCACTTTGAAAAGGTACAGGAGGCCAGACAGATCTTCAAAACACACAACCCCAACACCCTGGACCGGCAAGGACTAACCAGAGCCTGTGCAAACAGAGCGAGCAGACAGAACAGGACCGAGAACAATGAAGTCACTACGATGACAGCTCATGGGATGAGTGGCACCAAAATCGATGATCCAACTGTCAGCGGGATCATGACCGCAGGACATCACTATACAATGGGCAATAAAGCACTCGGCCTCAGACGGGCGTTGAGCAACAGGTGAGGAGGAACGACGAAGGGCACAGAGGTAGAACTCATGAATCCAATCGGTACTGTCAGGCCCATCGTCATCACATGCCAGCTGTGCCCCTACACACGAGTCATCATAAGCAACAAGAACAGACTAAAAACCATTCTGTGAACCACCTGGCTGTGACAACACACACGCACCTCCCAAAAAGCAAAGCGCCAGAAGATGACGGAGCTCGGCGATGGTGCGGTCACGCGAGTCCAGGTCGTCGTTTCTTGCCGTTGAGGAAGCGGGAACTGCTACAGTCATGGTTGTCGCACGACCAAAGGCTGTGCTGCTGGACGCAGCGCGCTACGCGAGTACAGCTTGAAGACCGCGAGTGATCTACACCCACTCAAGCGGCTGCTGGCACTCGGTGTAGCGATGAGCGCCTCCACAGGTGTAACAGTGGACAATGCGTCCACTACTACCGCTCAAGGACTACTGCTTCGGGCGGCTGGCCCAAACCACACTTCTTCGTACCTTTCTTCCCCCATGCCCCGGCTGCCACACCCTACATCTGAGTCGGGGTAGCTGGGGAAGAGGAGGGTGTGCCAGAGGATGAAGAAGTGGTCTGCAAGAGGGGCGTTGGCGGCGATGCGATGACTACTGCAACAACAGAACTCTCCTGGTGGGCCACGACTGCCTCACAGGCGGAAGTCACCTGGAGGAAGAGCTCATGCGCCCAAGCCAAAAGCTAAAGGGAGGTGGAGAAGGGCTTGAACACAGCATCATTGTACCACGAGAAGATGTCTACGTGATAAAGACGGACTCCAATCATGAGTGTGCGAAGCGTCCAGAGCTATGTACCTCCTGAAGTCCCAAGGCACGTGTAGATGCGCATGGCACACAGCCAGTAATCAGCTGCGGACCCGGCAGGTCCCTGACGAAGTGAGTGGAAAGCGCAAATGTGAGCCACACGGGTGGCATGTGTCTCTGCAGCAAGCAGAGACATTGCTAGATCCCAGCCCCCACATGGGCCAGCACCCACGCCTGTGCCGGCCTCTCAATGGAAACGGCAAAAGTCCACAACACTCTCACGCGACATGGCGTAAAGGAGTCTGCGCATCTCCCGAGCCGCTGTCAGCAACTGAGCGCGGTCCGTTACCTGGTACAGACTGTGATAGTAGGGCCATACCCCCTCTGAATTGGCCTAGATCTGGAAGAGAGTCTCCCAGAAGTCCTCCCTGGCATAGCATGGTGGCGGTTTCTCAAAGTTCTTGGGTTGCCGCTCTGTGGGGAGGGCAACCACAGGTTGGGAAGAACGGGGAGTGGGGAAGACACAGCGACGGGGAAAGTCACCGAGGTAAGGATCAAGTGAGGCTCGGATCTCCGGGAACAAGGAACCGGAACGCGTTTGAAGCGGGCGGAGACCCTCGTGAAGCACGCAAATCTTTCTCTCATGGGTGTCGTCATCCATCCCTGGCATGTTAAGGTCCTCATCTTGAGGATTGAAGAGTGGCTGGTCCTGTCCCGCTCCTCTTCCTGGTGTAAATGCTGACTGCTGTGCAGAAGGTATGGCACCGCCGACTCCCCCGGATGTCTGCTGTGGCGCCGTGGACTGACCACGAATAAGATCAGTGAGCGCATGGATGGCGTCAGTTTGCTACTGCTGCTGACAACGTATCTCATCTTGCTGACTCCGCATATCTACAATGACCTATGAGCATGGGCTCATGACCCCTGAGGAGGAGGAGGAGGGATCTAGTGGTCCTTTGCCCTTGTCACGGGTCGGAGCCATGTCAGCACACAATACTGACCAGGAAGTCAAACCGGTCGGATTTCAGAACCGTCAGAGGTTCTGGAGGAGTTGAAGCGCTTTTAAGTTTTGACGTTCCCACCCCAAAATTTGACTAAGGCAGGTGCTGACATCAGCAACGGTTTGCTGATATCAGCAAGGACCTGATGACATCAGAAAGGAAAATGCTGAAGTTTGCACAGATTTTTTTGTTTTTCTTACAACCCTCATGGCTGTTGGGCGGCTGCTCCGCGGCAGCTGCGTGAAAGCCACACGGAAGTGTTAAAAAGTGCCCCTGCCATGGATGCCGTTTGCTGTTGTCCTCATCTCAACACTGGAGAGTAGTTGGATGTCCAATCTGATTGAAGATTTGGAGTCCTTGGATGTTCCCATAAGATTTTGAGCTTTCAGTTGCTCAATTTGGTTGAGAAATTTGAAAGTTAGCCCTACCCAAAGTTCGGGTGGTGCGGCTGGTGGAATCTGGTACCCGTCCGGTGTGATGGGATACTCCACCGCCGGTGGTCCGTGTTCTTCTCCAACTAGCTTCATAGACCCCAAGGCCCTAGAGGGAGCAACCAGGGAGGTCCCCTGGACCAGGGCGAGCCACCCTATGACTTTTCAAACAAAGAAAGCCGCTTCAAGCCATCGTCGGCTCATGTCAGAGACGACTCGCGTCGGCGGCAGCCAAAGGCGGCTCCACCAAGGGTTGCTTGGATGGGCATAGCAGGGGCTATACTGCTCCGTTTTGGGTGTGCTTGGATTCGTTGGAAAGCTCATATCACAGGCTATAAGAATCTGATGTAATCTCACCAAAACAACAAATCATTATTAATTTGCAGCCTTTCTCAGTTTCCGCAATGTGTATTCTGCCAGAATTATGCTCCCTTGATGTTGTGGCGACCCAAAGCACACACCTCCCTTGGAAGTCTCTTTGCACTAAGAAGCCATGCACACTTAGGCAGTTCAGGGCATGCCAGGACAGCATTCCTGACAGGAAGCCCGTAGCAGCTTCCGCTTGGCTGTTGCCGCTCTTACGCCTACGCTTGCAGCAGCAGCCGCACAGTTGCTTGTGCAGCTGTGGCAGCAGCTGCAACCTACTGCTGCACGATGCTCTAGTTGCACGCTGCTGCTGCTGCGCGCTACCACTACCGCATTTCTAGTGCTGCTGCTCAATGCTACCACTACTGCTTTCTATTCCTACTGCTCCCCGCCGCCTCCTCCTGCGGCTGCTGCCTGCTGCCTCTGCGCAGCGCTGCAGGGCGCTGCTCCTCTTGCGCACTGCGAATGTTGCGCGCTGCTGCTGCTGCAACCCGCCGTAGCCTGCTGCGGCTGCGGCCTACTGCCGCTGCTGCCAGCGCCAATGCAAGCAGCTGCTAGTGGTTGCCACCTGCTATAGCTGTTGCCTGGTACACTAGCGGCTGCTCCTCATGCATTCTCCCGTATTGAAGATGGGTGACGTCGTCGGCAGGCGGGTGACGTCAACAGGTCTTTGTGGATTGGCTGCAGTGGTGACGCTCGTGGTTGCTGCTCTGTTGCCTCTCTTCTGTGCAGTTTGGCAAGAACTGTCTCACTGCTCTGACAACATGAAAGAATGCGTGGAAGCTTTCAAGCCACACAGCCGCTGACTAGGCGTCACTGCCAAATATGACGGTGACGACAGTCACAAGTCATACACACAACGGCAAGGGCCTAGCCAAAAGACACAAGGCAAAGTGTCAAAATGCTTCAATAGCATTTGCAGAGAGAGATGAAAAATGATAGGTCCATGGCATAAGTACCTCCCGCGGCGCACGGCGGGTGTCGCACGCGGCAGCATAAGGTATGTCCTAAAAAACGGCCCAGAACCACTGTTCTGGCCGTAATTCAGCGTAGACATGTCATAATGCTATGCCGTCTAAAACTAGACATGCAGAATCACAAGCTAGAAATGCTAAACTGGTCACATGCATGTATCCGGCATCAAACGGTGGACACACAATGCAAAAACATGAGAGTTGGGCCCACGACCAGTCCACCCATGAATTCCTACGTGTTGTAGAAAAACTGCAGGAGGTCCCAGGTAGCGTCCAAAGCTCTAGGACGGTCGTCGGTCAGCTCCAAGCTGGTAGTCCACCACCAGACGACGCATCGGTACCACCTGGGTCTACAACATGGATTTGCACGGGCATTGATACGGGCGAGTGGTCATAGTAGATTGTACACGTCGACAGGAACGTCACAAATCACAACAAATTCATCAAGAAGTCAGCATGTTGCATGTCAGTGCCGACCCAAATGACAAAGATCGCATGTCGCTCCACCACACCACACACAAACTACTTCTCAAAAACAATGTGTTTTGTGCGAGCGTGAAAGGGACCAGAGTTCTCACCAATAACTGAGTACTGTGGGTTTTGCAGCAGAGCACAATGTTAGGCACGACTGACCCAACGCACGGAACTGCTACTACATCCAAACTACCTCGGCAGCTCCAGCACCTAGCACAACATACTCTGCCTCTGATTAGCTACGTGCTATGCAACAGTGCATCCCGCTGTGCCACGACACAGTTGTGCCACCAAGCAGGCGACTGGGCCTGGAGTCCCTCTGGAATCAAGGCCCATTCGCTCTCGATGTAGTTGTCTACGACCACCAAACAGTGCGGATGAAAGCAGAGTCCGAGGTACGGTGTGGAAAGCACATACCACACCATTCACACAACCGCATTGACAGATCTTTCTCAAGGAGCCTACGAGAACTGTGCAAGGAGGTTGATGGCAAAAGGGATGTCGGGACGCGTGGTCGTGGCCAGGTACATTAGAGGGCTGATAAGGTGAACGTTCAGGGTCACGTCAACAGCTTCTCCCAGCTGTGCCGTGTTGTCCACCTTTAGGGCATTTTACCCGTCAAGTGTGAGAGGTGTGGAGGTTGTGGGAACTACTCTAAGGACGTCGTTGAATCGCTCCCCTACAATGCATGCATATCGTGCCTACTGCAGCAAGAGCGTCTGACGACTGCGATCTCGCACAATCTCCATGCCAAGGAACACAGTTGTAGGACCGAGGTCCTTCATCCTGGAGGCTGTCTAATGAATAGTCTTGGCCTCTTTCACAGCCTCCATCAAAGGAGACACAATCAGGAGGTCTTCCGCATAGACCAAGATGGCTATGAAATGCTCAAGAGTCCGTCTAAGGAAGAGATGAGGGTCTACTTAACTTTGGACATAGCCAGCGCTTGTCAAGGTACTAGTGATCTTTTGGTTCCAACACCGAGGGGATTGCTTGAGGTGGGACAAGGTCTTGTGCAAGTGCCATACCTTGTCACCATCCTCAAACCCAGGTGGTTGAGCCACATAGATCTCCTCATCCAAGGACTCATGGAGGGACGCATTATTCACATCCATCTTGTGTAGTTCCAATTCATGCTAAGGTACCACACCACACAAAGCACGAGCTGAGGTCATGCGGTCAACGGGTGTAAAGATGTCGGTGTGGTCAACTGCCTCGATTTGCGAGTATCCCTTGACCACCAAGGGGGCCTTCTGACGTTCTAGTGAGCCATCCGGCTACACCTTCTTGCAAAAAAGCCACTTGACCTGAACAGCCTTCCTCCCTGGTGGAATGCCAACAAGCTCATAGACTCCATACTGTCGAATGGAACGGAGCTCATCCTAGCAAGCTGTCAACCGGCCTGAGACAAACGGACTAGAAAACAGGGCCGACACAATAGCACCTGCCGTCTTCTCCTAGCATTTCAGCTAGGAGAAGATATCACCCTCAGGATCACGGTTCCACACTGAGCAGTTCCTAGGCAATCACTTGCTAGCAACTGTGTCCACTTAACGCTTGGTCACTTTCGCGCGAGGTGCTAGTCAAAGACTAACTCCTGGGGCTTAGACCAACCAGTGTCTTCTTTATACTGTTCCTTAGTTGGACAACTTTGTGAGGAGCATCTAAGGCCAGATTGTGTAACTAGAATGAGGAATGAGCCTGGTACATATAGTCCTAGGTCTGGCTTCTAAGGTGTGTGGGTCGTGACACTTTTGGGGTGGTCACTCCACACCACCTCACCAGTCCGCCAATTGGCGCATCCACTGACCGGCAAGTGGCGCACTCTCCTCATGCATGGAGAAATGTCTAAGAAACTTCCCCTGTGCTAGAAGGTCAAAAAACCTCATGCGCACATCAAGGCTCGATCACAGGACCTGTTGTCCCTAAGTCCAACACGCTATCCGTTGCACTACACTTCTGGGTGTCTCGCTTGGACTTGCACCACGAACAAGGTTTGGGGGACTTACTCCAAGGGAGCAGTGCATGCCCAACCTGTCCGTCAACCCATAGCAGTGGCCATGGGGCATAGAAGAACAACAATCTCTCCCTTGCACCGTAGGCCACCTGCTGTGGTAGTTTTCTTCGGCATGAACCTCTAGCTCTAGGTTGTATTTGTCCATGTCAGTTTTCTTGGTCTTTAGTTCTCATCTCTTGCATCCACCATGCCGACTCCTCGAGCACCTGCAACATGCAAGTCGCTGTCTAGCGGCTTTGTCAAGAAGTCCGCAAGCATTTTCTTGGTTGCGACATGCTCCATTTCCACGACACCCTTGGCGATAAGGTCACGTGAGTAGTGATACCGAATATCGATGTGCTTTGTACACCGGGATATCATGTCTTCCTCTGCCATAGCCATGGCACTTTGGTTGTCGATGCGGTTGACCGTTGCCTCCTCTTGTGGTGCCTTGATCTCATCAAGAAAACTGCGAAGCCACTGTGTTTCCTTGCACACTTCGGAGAGTGCAATGTACTCCGCCTCAGCAGTAGAAAGCAAGATGCAGTCTTGCTTCCTGCTTGCCCATGAGACCGCACCACCGTTGAGAAGACAAAAAAACCCTGAGGTGGACTTCCTGTCATCAATCCGTCCTCCCCAGTCCGCGTCAGTGTAGCATGTCAGCCACAGCAAGTCTGATCCTTCTAGACCTCCAAACCGAAGTCCGACGTGCCGAGTCTTTTTGAGGTAGCGGAAAATCCGCTTCACGACTTGCCAATGTTCTGGCCCAGGGTTGGCCACAAACCTGCTCACCTGACCCACTGCAAAAGCAATGTCAGGTCGTGTTCCCACCATTGCACACATGAGGCTTCCGACGGCGGACTGGTATGGAATGTTTTGCATCTCCCGCCGGTCTGTCTCATTGCTTGGTGACATAGAGGAGGAGAGCTTGCAGTCGGAGGGCATGGGGGTGCTGACGGGCTTGCAGTCCTCCATGTTGTAGCGCTTCAAGATGTCCATGATGTACTTGGTCTGGTTGAGCTCGATGGTACCTGCTTTGCGGTTACGGTGAACAGCAATCCCGAGGTAGTATTCGAGAGGTCCCATGTCCTTCATCTTAAATCTTCTGGCCAGATTTTTCTTGAGGTCCATGAGGGCCTCCTGCGAGGAAGAACACATGATAAGATCATCCACGTACAACGCCACAAGTAGCAAGCCACGTTCGTCCTCCCGCACATAGATGCTAGGGTCATTCTTGCAATGTGCAGAGGAGATCTCAGCCATGAAGCTGTCCATCTCCTTGTACCAGATCCGTGGGGCCTGTTTCAGCCCGTACAACGCCTTCACCAGCTTGCACACCTTACCCTCAGGTGCTTTGACACCTTCCGGTACCTCCATTAGCACCTCCTTGTCGAGCTTCCCATAAAGGAAGGCTGTCTTCACATCCATCTGGTGGATCTCAAGGTCTTTGGCAGCAGCGACAGCAAGCAGGGACCTGATGGAGGCAAACGTGACAACTGGTGCGAAGGTCTCATCGTACTCAGACCCTGCGCACTGTGAGAACCCTTTCGCCTCGACCCTTGTCTTGTACTTGTCGATGCTATCATCTTGCTTCCGCTTCAACCTGAGCACCCACTTTGAGCCCACCACGTGAGTGTTAGCGGGTCTGTCCACCAGCACCCATGTGCCATTTTCTTCGATGGACGCGAGCTCGCTGTCCACCGCCTCCTTCCACTTGGCCGCATCTGGCCTTGCCAGCGCTTCAGCCACAGTGAGCGGCTCTCCCTGAGCCAAACAGGACCAGCTCAGTCCAGTCCAGCTTCCAGTGTCAGCGTCGTACTTTGGAGTTTGTTTTCTTTATCATGTGCTGCGACGTTGCATTGCTGGTGGATGTTTGCCATGCTATTGCTCCTGTGGTGTTGGCTGCCCTGGAGTTAAGTTTTCCTCTTTTGAAGAGCCACTGGCCTCCGAGCTGGTCTCAGAGGCCTCGGACATCTCCAACTCTGTGTCGGAGCTCGCCGGTGCGTCAGCCTGCGCAGCCGCTCCCCTTAGCACACCACTCTTCTTCACGGCCTGCCGCACTGGCACCACTTGCCAGTTTTTAGGAGCTTGATCTCCTGACTCTAGCAGCACCAACCACTCTCCCTGTTTTGGAGCTTCCGTGGGATCAAGCATCTCTTCCTTGCCTGGTTTCCTCTCATCAAAGGTTACATCCCGGCTGGTGATGAGTCTTCTTCCTGCCAGGTCCCACAAGCGATATGTCTTGTGGGCCGTCTCATAGCCCACCATAACGCACTTTCGTGCTCTTGAATCCAGCTTGCCGGCACCCTCACCTACCTGGACCTTTGCCCATGCGGTGCAGCCGAATACTTTCAGGTGTGATGCGTCCGGCTTCTTCCCTGACCAAACTTCTTGTGGTGTCATCTGCTGCTTTCCCTTCTTCTTCCTGCGCCTGCCCCGAGCAGCCGCAGGAGTCAGGTTGACGAGATAGCATGCCGTTCTTGCCGCTTCTGCCCAGAACCGCGGTGGAAGCTTTGCATCAAAGAGCATGCTATGCACCATGCCGAGGATGGTCTAATTCATCCGTTCGGCAACACCATTGCTCTGCGGCGTGTAAGGCGTTGTGGGCTGGTGGTTGATCCCATGTTGCCGCAACCAGCCCTTGCATGCCTCGTACTCTCCGCCGTTGTCGCTCCGCATCCCTTTGACTCTCTTTCCGGTCTGCCACTCCACCATGGCGACAAACTCCTGCAACTTTTCTCTGACCTCTCCCTTTGTTTTGAGGGAGAAGATCCACACCTTGCGGCTGTGGTCGTCTATGAAGGTCAGAAAATACTTGCTACCACCGTTTGATGCCGTGCGAAAGGGTCCGCACACGTCGGTGTGAATCAGGTCAAGGGCTGATTCTGCGCGGTGACCATTGTGCTCAAAGCGAGTTCGCTTGGTCTTGCCTTGGAGGCAAGGTTCACACAGGCTGCCACACTCAACCGCATCCTTCTTGCAACCATCCATGCCATGGACCAGCTGTTGTTGCTGAATGACTTGGAGCGTGCTGTTTGCAATGTGCCCAAAGCATCTGTGCCATAGATCAGTGTCTTCGTCCTTTGCGGCAGAGGATGCTTTTTCAGTTCTTGTTGGTGTGCTCTCCTGTGTTGGTGCCGATACCACTGTCTCCGCTGCACCCGCATGACCCTCGTCTTCCGAGGTCTTTGCTGCCGTTGTCTGCAATACGTAGAGTCCGTCAACCTGTGGAATCTGTGCCACAACATCTTTGTTGGTATAGAGGACCTTGATGTCCTCGTTCCTGGCGATGACCGCCTTCTTCTGTGTGAACACCACTGTCATGTCGTTGTGCGTTATCTTTGACACGGACAGAAGGTTTGCCGCAAAGGAGGGCATGTAGACCACGTCACGTAGCCGTAGATCCTTCTCTGCACCATTAAGGTTGATGCTCACCAACTTGTCTCCCACGCCCTTTGCGTTGACGACACTGCCGTTTGCACATCTGAACCGCCGATCGGTGGGGCCGATGGAGACAAATCCAGCCTGGTCGTTGCTGGAGTGATGATCGGTGCCAGAGTCGAGCCCAAAAGCTCCTGGCCTGAGCAGCGCCGCTCCTTTTGCTGGAGGCGTGCTGTGTGCCATCATGTTGGTGGCTTCTTTGCCACCCTTTTTGTTGCCTTTGTTCCCACCGCTCCTGCCGTCTTCCTTCTTTGGCGACCTGCACTCTCTTGCCCAGTGCCCTGGTTTGCCGCAGTTGCGGCAGTTACCCTGTTGCTTGGGAGCCTTGCCGCCATTGTTGCCTCCGCCACCACCGCTTTTGCTGCCGCCTTTCTGACCAGAGGCTGACCCTTTGCTCCCGCGGCCACCGTAGCGTGCGGCATAGGCTGAGAAGTTAGCCTCACTTCCGCTGCGGCGCATGGCCTCGTTTTGCACGTACTCGGACACTGCCGTGTACGTCAGGTCGTCCTCCTTCCAGCCGCCCATGACGGTGATCATTGGGCTCCAGCTCTCCGGTAGCGCCATGAGGAGGATCATGGCTTGCATGTTCTCGTCAAGGTCCCAGTTCATCTGGCGAGCCTCGCTAAGGAGTCCTCCAAACTCCTGTAGGAAATCGGGGATTGATTCGCCCTCATTCACCCGCATGCTGATCAGCCGTTGTAGGATGAATAGTCTATTTGCGAGGGAGGTGGATTGGTGCACGCGCTTGAGCTTGTCGTAAGCTTCGAAAGCCAGCGTGTACCCGGCAGTGATGGGAACATACTTCTTGGCTATCGCGTTGCTGAGGAATGACATTACAATATCATTTCGATCCATCCATGCCTCATGCTCAGATGTGCCTTCTGCGGGAACCTGCTCCTCTCCCTTCAGTAGCTTGATGAAGCCGCGCACTTTCATCGCCAGCTCAAACTGCCATCTCCAAAGGGGGAAGTCAATCCCCTCGAAAATGGGGATTCCTCCCAGGGGTCCAAGACCTTGCGCCAGTGACATAACACTCACATTTGCTCCAGTGGTCTGCCCTGTGGTAGCCACTGTTGAGCTTGAGGACTGCCCTACGGCAGCCCCCACTCCTCCCGATGGGTCAACCATTTTTGTTGCCCTTGTCTGCTTCCCACGTCTCTGCTGCATTGAGGCCAATGTAGGCTGATGTTAGCTGATGTCTGCTACCGGTTTAAGGATGCAGATCCGTTGCTTACCCCTCCAGCCGATGTTCACTTGTACACAGAGAATACATCTACACCAACACACCCAGGGTCTCGCCACCAAGGGCAGAGCTTGTCCTGGTTGGGACACAAGGGTCGTGCCGCCAAGGGCAGAGCTTGTCCTTAGTCCCTGTGTGCTAAGTGCAGACCAAGCCGTTGGAGCTGATGAAGCTGATGGAGCTGATGGAGCTGATGGAGCCGGCGTGTGCACCTGGAGAGAGCGTACCAGAGTTGAGCGAAGCGTGCCTTACAACTGGTCAGTGTGGGCCCATAACCCTTTGTCAACCGGCCTGAGGCAAACGGGCTAGAAAACAGGACCGACACAATAGCACCTGCCATCTGCTCCTAACATTTCAGCTAGGAGAAGATATCACCCTCAGGATCACGGTTCCACACTGAGCAGTTCCTAGGCAATCACTTGCTAGCAACTGTGTCCACTTAACACTTGGTCACTTTCGCGCGAGCTGCTAGTCAAAGACTAACTCCTGGGGCTTAGACCAACCAGTGTCTTCTTTATACTGTTCCTTAGTTGGACAACTNTGGTACATATAGTCCTAGGCCTGGCTTCTAAGGTGTGTGGGTAGTGACACTTTTGGGGTGGTCACTCCACACCACCTCACCAGTCCGCCGATTGGCGCATCCACTGGCCGCCAAGTGGCGCACTCTCCTCATGCATGGAGAAATGTCTAAGAAGCTTCCTCTGTGCTAGAAGGTAAAAAAACCTCATGCGCACATCAAGGCTTGATCACAGGACCTGTTGTCCCTAAGTCCAACATGCTATCCGTTGCGCTGCACTTCTGGGTGTCTCGCTTGGACTTGCACCACGAACAAGGTTTAGGGGACTTACTCCAAGGGAGCAGTGCATGCCCAACCTGTCCGTCAACCCATAGCAGTGGCCATGGGGCATAGAAGAACAACACAAGCAACATGCCAGACCTCTGCATCCTCTATTGAAAGGGCCTCGTTCAATGTTCCTGGAACAGACACCATCGATGGACAGACCCGTGTAGCGAGTACACATGCATGTGGGCTGGGTCTGACGACTATGGAATCAACTATAGCATCACAAGGAATATGGAACTCATGAGTGCCTAGCTCGTGTCCGACAGGGCATGCTAGATGCACGTTTGTGAGATCTGCATGGACACCAAGGCCAAGGGCCTTTGTGCTGGGGTCACCGCTTATGACGGTACGAGTGGAGTGCCTACGTGTAGGACCTGAGACTCTCTCAACCCCGGAGACCAATGGTTGACGACAACCACCGGGCTCACGCAAGTACCCTGGGCTCAAGGTGCTCACCTTAGGCTCAAAGATGGGTATGACCACAGCTGGCAGTGGATCAGACAAGGGAGCAGGTAATGCAAGGGGAGGATGTGTTGGTGAACGGACGGAAGACACTGGGCTGGGTGTGGAAGAGGCAGTAGGAACACTTAAAGCGACAGGCACACACATGGAGGCAAGCATGCTGGTGGGTATATACACATTATTAGGAGTGCTCGTGGGGTGCGAGGGGACCTGGGTAGGAACAGGCTCAGCGGAGGAGATCTTTGGGCCAACAGTTCTGATTGTTGGGTCATCAATGGCCGTAGACCGATAGGTGGAGGGGGCTTGGACGGACACATAAACTATTCGAGAGGTTCTCGTAGGCCTAGACTCCCCCATCCGCCGAGAATCCTCACGTGTAGGACCTTGCGTAGTGACAATCAACGTAATGGTGGACACGTCACGATAAGTGAAAGACACAAAGAAAAGCGCATTGCGAGACTCGACAATGCGGCGTCGGGTAGGGTCACAAAAGCGCCAGGCCTACGACAATGGGGGGATGCCCTAAAAAGCAAACTAACAAGACCCTGTGGGTAGGCCTTGTACCCCTGCACCTCCTCAGTGTACCACACGCAAGCCACAAAGCCCCAGACACGGGCGAGACGAAGGTCAAAATGATGACCAAAGCACAGCTTGTATGGTCTAACATGGTCTAGCAGGGGACCATCCCGGAGGCGGTTCCAGACCCACGTCATGTAGGTCAATCCTTCAAACACAGAGGAGTCAGGAAGATCGCACTCTCACCACATAGCGCGAACCGCATCGTCCATGGTGTGGTTCCAACGCTCACACATACCGTTTTATTGAGGGGTAGCATGAGCAGTGAGTTGGTGAAAAACTCCGTGCTCGGCAAAGAAATGGTCCATCTTACCAAGAAACTTGCCACCACAATCCGAGCGGAACGTGCGTAGATTGTGACAAGACAAACGCTCAGCCATAACTAGCCATAGGCAAACCACAAGAGCGGCATTGCTTTTATGGCGCAAGCTGTAGACCCACCACATCCGGGTGAAGTCATAAGTCAAGGTTAGGACGTATTGACCCCGATCGGACAAGACTCGTCAGGAAGAGGACCAAGAAGGTCCAAATGGACCAACTCGAGGGGGCAAAGTGCCCAAGAGATGAATCAGGGAAGGTAGAACGATGCATACCTTGAGCACAAAAAAGACAATTGGTATTGGGCAACCACTTGAAGGAGAACGCGTCAAGACCAAGCGCTGGCTATGTCTGAATAAGCTTAGACAAATTGTCTGAACCCACATGACACATGCGACGATGCAAGAACCACTGGTGCTTAGTCGAGAGAACACCCATACTAAAAACATGAGCAAAACTGGAAGGAGTGGCAGGAGAAGATGAGGTCCGGGTGACACGATAGAGATCATCCACAAACTGATGAAAAAGCAGTATGTGAACCACCGGGCTGTCACAACATATTTGCACCTCCTTGAATGCGAAACACTATGAAATGAAAGCAATGGAGCGGTCGCGCAGATCCGGATGTTCAATGATGCCAGGTGGGGAGGAAGGGACCGCTACGACCGTGGTTTCCATGCAACCAGAAGTTGTGCTGCTCGAAGCAGACCGTTGCGCGTGTGCGGCTTGAAGACCACGAGTGATCCGTGCCCATTCGAGCGGCTGCTTGTACTTGGTGTAACAGTGTGCGCCTCCATAGTTATAGCAGAGGACAAAGTGTCCACTGCTACCGGTCGACGACCGCTACAGTTGACCTGAACTACTCTTCTTCTTCCCCTTTTTCCCTATGCAGTCGCAGCCATACCCTACGTCTTGGTCGGAGTGATTGAGGTGGAAGGAGAGGAGGACGAAGAACTAGAGGTAGGAGTAGCAGGTTACGACAGTGACGTCGATGGCGATGTGACGACCGATTCAGCAAGAGGACTCCTCTGATGGGCCACAACTACCCTGCAAATGGATGTCACCTCAAAAAACACCTCATGGGCCTTACGGAGAAGCAGGAGGGAGACAGACACATGCTCGAGAGCGGTGTCGCTATAACATGAGAAGATCTCCGTGTGCTCAAGATGGACGCCGGGCATGATGTTGCAAATCACCCATAGTTGCATCCCTCTTGAGGTCCTAAGGCGAGTGGAGAAGCGCATGACCCATCGCCAGTAGTCTGTTGCAGACTTCGCGGGGCCCTAAAAACAATAGTGGAAGGCACGGATGTGAGCCGCGTGGGTGGCGTAAGTCAGCAAGCAAGGAAAGTACCAGCTCCCCGCCCTGACGTGGATCAGCACCTGTGTGATAAGATGCTTGGAAGCTTTCTAGCTAAGTTGCCGCTAATTGTGCGTTAGTGCACAGTCAGACTGAGGACAGACATAGGTCGTGCATGCGACTACAAGGGTTCAGCAAGGGACACAAGGCAAATTTTCAGAATGCTTCATAAAGCATATGCACGAAGTAATGACAAATGATAGACACACAGCATAAATACCTTCTGCAGCACACGGCGGGTATCGCATACAACAATGTAAGGTCTGGCCTTAAACTGGCCTGAAACGATTGTTTTGGCCTTAACTCTTTGCACAGAAGTCAGATTGCTACGCCGTCTGAACCTAGACGTGCGGTATCTCAAGCGGGACGCTAGGGCTGGTCTCACGCATGCATCCGGCATCAAATGGTGGACACACATCGTCAAACATACAATTCGGGCCCATGGCCAGTCCACCGAGAATATCCTTTGGGATGCAAAAGAACTGCAGCAAGCTTAAGTTGGCGCCCAAGACGTCTGGTAGCCGTCAATCAGCTGAAGATGGGTGGACTGCCACCCAACAACACTCCGGCACTAGCAAGGCCCGCATCATGGATCAGCATGAGCATGGACACGGCCGAGTGGTCTGAGTAAGCTATACGAACAGACGGGAAGACCTGAAATCACAAGTCATATTCATGCTGCATCATCCAAAATGTTTGCGAGGTATTATAGGGGCAGTCTTTATTCTATCTCATATAGACCGCCTCGTTCTTATGAGGCAGTCTCTGTTGATGGTATGCGAAGCTATCCTTATTGGCTCTCCTTCAACTTTCAATAGGTATCGCCATGTGTGCTTAGTTTCAGACACTGACGATCCATGTTTACCTTGTGTGCACATCCCTTTAACTCTCCTTTTACTTACAAGAGACATCACCAATGTGTGATTAGAAAAGGAACTAGCTAGTGCACAAGTTGAGACAGTGGCGTTGTTGATGCAACGTGCGGGTGTCAATCGGCCCAAGGCAACGGACTAGAAAACAAGGCCAATACAATGGCACTTGCCGTGCACTCCTTGTATTTCAACTAGGAGGACATATCACCCTGAGGATCACGGGTCCACACTGAGAAGTTATTAGGAGTAACTTCCATGCAACTATGTCCTTGACACCTGGTCACTTTTGCTCGATAAGCGAACTCTTCGGGCTTGGACCAACCAATGCCTCTTTAGTTTCTGCCCTTGGTGGACAAATCTATTAGGAGTCTCAAAGGTAAGAACTGTAATGAACCGCAGGGAAGTGACAGGTACTTATAGTCCTACAGCCAGCTCTGGCCTTACAGCATAATGGCTCCTAGGAGGGGCCACTTTGAAGGCAACCTTGGATTGCCCCATCCTTGTGCCACCATGGCACTCTCTGTGAGCACTACGTGGTGGTGTCCACTTAGGAAGGATACAGGAAGCTTCCTTTTACCCTTTTGGTCACAAAGAAAAGTTGGTGTCGTCCTTGGATTTGACCCAAGGACCTGTAGCTCTAGACAACTCCGCAGTGACTACGCCACAAGGAGTTTTCCTCAAGGGTTTCACTGGCTAGACCCTCCAGATATGACTAAGGGGACTTACTCCAAAGGAGTAGTGCATGCCTTAGCTTTCTGGACCAAACTTAGGGGACTTACTCCAGAGAAGCAGTGCATACCTAGTTCTTCCTAGTCCTGTCCAAACTACAGCTATGGACAAGGGGCATCCCAAATCAACAAACTCTCCCTTGCACCTTTGTCCATTTCCTGTAATCCATGTGTCTTGGTCTTTATTCCTCATCTGATGCATTCATCGTGCCCAATACCCGGTTCACTGCAGAGTGCAGTTGCTGTCGAGCGGATTGGTCAAGTAATCTGCGAGCATCTTCTTGGTTGTAACATGCTCCAAGTCAACAATCTCCTTTGTCACCAAGTCGCGGGCGCAGTCATACCTGATGTCAATGTGCTTGGTTCTTTGGGAGATGACATCATCTTATGCCATGGAGATGGCACTCTTGTTGTCGACGCAGATGACCATTGGTTGTGTGTGCGTCTCTTCATCTCTGCAAGCAAGCTGCGTTGCGACTGTGTCTCTTTGCACACTTCAGACAAAGCAATGTACTCTGCCTGAGTAGTGGATAGAGAGACACTCTCTTGCTTCTTGCTAACCCATGAGACTACACCATCCTTGAGGATGGAAACCAAGCCCAACGTGAACTTTCTGTCATCGACTCCGCCATCCCAATTGGCGTCTGTGTAGCACACAATTCGTAGCGGATCGGATCCCTCAAGACCTTCAAAGTGGAGTCCCATTTGTCGTGTCTTCTTGAGAAAGTGCAGGATGCACTTCAGGACCTGCCAGTGATGTGGTCCCGGATTGTCCACAGACCTGCTCACCTATCCCACAGCTTAGTAGATATCGGGGCATGTTCCCACCATGGCATACATGAGGCTGCCCACAACAGACTGGTAGGGTATGTTCTCCATCTCTTGCCACTCTGTTTCATTAC
The DNA here is from genome assembly GCA_023375785.1 of Penium margaritaceum. Lineage (NCBI taxonomy): Eukaryota > Viridiplantae > Streptophyta > Zygnematophyceae > Desmidiales > Peniaceae > Penium > Penium margaritaceum. The sequence continues at coordinate 49,120 of SZWC01008148.1, forward strand.
GGGGACTCATGGAGGAGGAGAGCTTGCAGTCGATGGACATGGGTGTGCTGATGGGCTTGCATTTCTCCATGTTGTAGCGCTTGAGCATGATGTTCTTCATCTGGTTCAACTCGATGGTACCTGCTGCTTGGTTGCGATGGACGCCGATCCCAAGGTAGAACTCTAGAGGACCCATGTCCTTCATCTTGAACCAGTTTCTGAGGTCTTTCTTCAACTTGTTCAGCAGCTTGATAGAAGACAAGCAGATGATTAGATCGTCCACGTATAGTGCAACCAGCATCAAGCCTTGCTCATCCTCCCGGACATAGAGGCTAGGGTCGTTCTTATAGTGCGTGAAGGTGAGCCCGACCATGAAGCCATCTATCTCCTTGAACCACATCCTTGGGGCCTGTTTCAACTGGTAGAGTGCTTTGAAGAGTCTGCAAACCTTGCCTTCAAAAGCATCAACCCCCTCAAGCACCTCCATGAACCTTCAGAAGTTTCGGACAACTTTGACCACATTCCACAATGATAGAGAAAGTGACGCTTAACATATCAATGTTTTGATATTGTTCAGTCGGTCTTAGAATTCTACAAAGACACACTTTGATAGTCTCAAAGCCCCCCTTGGCGGAGCTTCTCGAAGCAGCCACTCACGGCATGACCTTGCACGTGTTGCTTGGGTCGAGTGCCGAGGACCCAACATACGCCTCATTCTCATTCTCAACATTGTATACATATGTGCTCAACATGCTCGAAACTTGTCATTGAATCACATTTTTTCTCGTACCTCATCCCTGTGAACCGCCTACATTCCGCTCGACGGAACAATATGTATTCGCTCGACATGTCTCACATGTTACGTTTCAAATGTACACGAGTCCCTAACCTTTCCGCGTGGGTGTTTTCGTCACTACACCGTTAGCCCATTGAATCGTGAGACCTCGATATTCACTCCGGTCCTAACCCTCCAACAAACCTTCTCACATCTTCTGAAAACTTTGACCACTCTCAAGAATCTACAAGAGAAGTGTCACAAACTTTCAGCCAACTTTTGGATGCACAGAGACAAATCTAGACTTGTAAAGATGCATCTCGCATGTATGCCATCGATCCTTGAAGCCGCCCGACCTCTCTATGCAGCTTCTTGAATCTGACCACTCACGACGTGAATCCACACGCGTCGCTCAACAAACAACCCAACAACCTCGACTTTACCTCATTCGTNACAAGAGAAGTGTCACAAACTTTCAGCCAACTTTTGGATGCACAGAGACAAATCTAGACTTGTAAAGATGCATCTCGCATGTATGCCATTGATCCTTGAAGCCGCCCGACCTCTCGATGCAGCTTCTTGAATCTGACCACTCACGACGTGAATCCACACGCGTCGCTCAACAAACAACCCAACAACCTCGACTTTACCTCATTCGTAACTCGATGCTTGTATGCATATGTTCAATCATTTTGACACTTGTTATCGAAGTACACTTACCGTCAACTATAACATGCTCAAGTTTCCCCAACTCGACATCGTGTTTTGTCTTGCAACTTTTACCTGTTCACCATCTAGGATCCGTTCATCTTAACTCTTCGATCATAGGGCAACAGTGCTGGAGAGGCATCTAACTAGTTTACCAATCCTGCAGACTACCTCGCACAAGTCATCAGCGCATCTCACACGTCAAGGCTTTACAGATTTTGTGACTACGACGTGAGGCAAGCGAGCGCATCTGATGATCAGTAGCAGATCAGTGGTGAGAAATTCGACGATGGAGGAGCAAAACGTGCCTATACACGCGAACCCTGAAGCAGAAGTGAACGCTGGCATGGCAGGCTATGGAGCATCTGCATCCAACCCTATGGCTCTGACAACCAATTCCGTCGCGGATCCAATGGTGGTCAACCAGCTGCCTTCATCAGCAGCCTCAATTTTTGCAGCGGGAGCAAAAGGTGGCACCGGACGATAGGCGTAGATCAATGAGGACCTGGTGAGCCAAATCTCCGTGCTTGAGGGAATCAACAGCCATCTTCTCCAACAGCTCAATGTCGCCATGGAGGCTCTTTGAAATGCAAGTGCACGGGAAGCAGTGCTCGTCGAGAGAAATTGCCAACTCTCAGACGAACCCAAGATTCATCCGGCCCCACCAGAACCATTCAGTGCAATTTCTAAAGGACCAACGGCTCGATGTGGCTGACGAGTTTGTAGGTATACTTCACTGCTATTGGGGTCAATGAAGAACAAAAAGATTCACCTCATGGCCACACGTTTTTGTGGCATGGCACTAAGTTCGTGGTATGACTTAAAGGCCACCCGACAACAGAGGGAGACAAGCGGAGCCTCATCAACGGCCAACGACGCCCGTCTCACATCGTCCACCGCAGGCGTTCTACCCTTGGAGTAGATGGATCCACATTGGCAAGAACCGCTTATGCGACCAACCAACTGGGGGCGATGTCCGCACGATTTGGATGACTCAACAAAAAGTCTGACGCTCGGTACAAGCTGCAACGTCTTCATCAACAGTCCAGCATGGCAGAGTATGCACGGAGATTCAACGCGATTGAATCAATTGCCAACGTGGTCCCCAACGAACTCTGTTTTCACTACAACAATGGCCTCAAACGAGACATCCAAAGAGCGATTGCCATTTTAAGCATCCAGAATGACGTACCACACATTATCGTAGCAGCAGAAAGAATCAACAATGTCGATTACAACTCTCGGATCCAGGAGTCCTACGTCTCGCAACCTCCCAATCATAGCTATCGTGGAAATGGAAGACGTTAGTCGGGAAAATCTTCGACTATCGACCAGAGAGAGATTAGCAAACCTACCACAATTGAGGAAAAGTCGCGCATATCGCTTGCAACAGGCGGAGCTGACAGTAGGCCGAAAAGGGGGAAATTGTAGAAAAATGAGTCAGGAAACAGCAAAGGGCAGGAGTGAAAGGCGGAAATCTCCTTTGCAAGGAGCGATGTGCGCCAAACGATCGCCCATGTGAACGGTCTACGACACCGCAGAGGGTCTCTTAGAATGCAAAATTTGACGAGGGGTACGAGGATGACCAGCCGGCAATACAACTAAGAGTGTAACCTTGAGGATGCAAGAGTCATATAATAGTACCGGCACTACTATATGGAGGAGCGTCTCACAATTTCGTGAGCAACGACATGGTTCAAAAACTGGGTTTGCAGACCGAACCAGAAGGGTTTGAAGGAAAACCTGTCCATGGAAGATTGCAAATATGGAGACTCTGAGAACCACTCTGACTGTAAGTGGGAGATCTAAGGGATGTAACGGTCTCAAGTTCATGTCCAATGAGTGACCGCAAAATCATTTTCGGGCAAGATTTCTTGTACCGACACAATTTGCAGGTCGAATGGAAGAGTGGGAACGTCTACGTGGGATTCAACGGTGCCAAACAACAACTTCTGAGCATGGGATGGAAGACGATAGCAAAAGAAACAGAGGTGGATGTAGCACAAGAAGTCGTAGCGACCAAAAAGCAACAACCTATGCAGCCGATATCGCTCAACATGGCCAAACACTGCATAGGATGGTGAGCTCACGCGTGGCTTGTACATCTCAAGCCAATGGAGGAAGTGGAAGTGGCAACAGCCGACTCATCAGCCTCATGAGCCTCATTCGCCTCATCGGCATCAACCAAGTTTGCGATGGTACCTGAGGAGTTTGCACCACTCATCCAAAAGTTTGCAGTAGTTTTTCTTGACAAACTCCGAAAAACCCTACCACCTCAAAGAGACGTTCACCATCGCATCAAACTGAAAGCGGAAAGACGACCCACAGTTTGAGGGGCCTATCAGATGAACGATCACGAGCGGACTGAGTCAAAAAAGCAACTCGATGAAATGCTCGGCCAAGGGTTCATCTGCCCATCTATGCCACCATACACTTCACCAGTACTATTCGTGAAAAATAAAACTAGCAAAATGCGGATGTGCGTGGACTACNAGCCATGCTAGAACTACAGCGAGATCCACATCTCAAGAAACTTTTTACACTAGGCTACAACTAGCACGGCGGACATGACAAAGCCAGATTTTGGTACGACGCACCCTATTGGTGACAAAGATTTACTTGCCAGGTGGACGTCTTTGGTGACAAAGATTTACTTCGAGGAGACGACTGTTCGAAGGTCAAACCCTGATGGTCGGGACCATTTGAGATTGAGTGCATGTAAACCCCTATGATTGCGTGACTTAAAATCCCCAACACTATGCAAGTTCACTCGGTGTTCCATATTTGTAGAATCAAGCACTGCCGAGACCCCGGAGAGAACTTCCCTGGCAGGGATGCACCTCCTCCTCCACTTGTACAATTGGAAGAAGACAGAGTATGTCATCGAGGACATCCTCGACCATCGATGATTTGGCAAAACAACAGAATATCTTGTCCAATGGCATGGCTACGATGCTGCGCATTACAACTGGGAGCCGTATGACAACCTTCGAGACATTGATAACTTGATCGATGGCTACTACCGCCGTCACTGGCCACAACAACATGCGCGTCCGGACGCCGCGACTAAAGGGGGGGGAAGTGTTACGTATCAGACGTACACGATTCCCTAGTCTTTCCGCATAGGCATGTCTTTCATTAGAGAATTAGCCCATTGCGTCGTGAGACCTCGATATTCACTCCGACGGCTGAGAGCAATTCAGCCAACTACCCTCACCCTGCGACTAAACTTCTTGTATCTTTTGACAACTTTGACCACTCTCGAGAACCTACGACAGAAGTGTCACGATCTTTCTGTCAACTTCTTGATGCATCGAGACGAATCTGGATTTACAAAGTTGCATCTCGCATGTACGTGTTGATTCTCAAAGCCCCCCGACTTCTCCATGGAGCTTCTCGAATCGGACCACTCACGATGCGACTCCACATGCGTCGCTCGACGAACAACCCAACAACCTTGACTATACCCCATTCGCAACTCGATACTTGTATGTTTATGTTTGATCATTTCAACACTTGTCATCGAAGTACACTTAGCGCTAGTTATGAATCGCTCAGGTGTCCCCAATCCTAATCCGTGTTTTTCCCAGCAACTTCTACCTGTTCACCATTTACGCTCTGTTCGGTGTAACATGACACTCATCATCAAAGCATAGCCACTCCTGTAGAGGCTGGGGTCACAACCCATCAAATGGGGTTGANAAAGAGACGTTCACCATCGCATCAAACTGAAAGCGGAAAGACGACCCACAGTTTGAGGGGCCTATCAGATGAACGATCACGAGCGGACTGAGTCAAAAAAGCAACTCGATGAAATGCTCGGCCAAGGGTTCATCTGCCCATCTATGCCACCATACACTTCACCAGTACTATTCGTGAAAAATAAAACTAGCAAAATGCGGATGTGCGTGGACTACCGAGCTTTGAGCGACGCTACCATCAAGAACAGCTATCCCCTTCCCTGAGCTGTTGGGCTTTACAACCAACTCCTACGGGCTCCAATTATCACAAAAATTGACTTATGTAGTGGCTATCACCAAATTTGCATTGCAAACGCCGACGTCAAAAGACGGCGTTCCAACATTGCTACAGGCATTTTGAATTCAAGATCATGGTTTTTGGAGTTACAAATGCCCCAACAACTTTCATGGTGGCAATGAACAACATTTTTTACCCATGCCTTCAATATTTTGTTGTGGTGTACCTCGACGACATCCTCATGTACAGATGCACCTTGTAAGAGCACGAGGGAAATCCTCAAAAAGTTCTCAAAGTTTTACTAAGAGAGTTTTTTTTTTTTAACTCTCAAAGTGCGACTTTGGCCATCGCTCAATCGAGTTTCTAGGTCGCGTCATCAACGGATCACCATGGATCCGAAAAAAGTGGCTGTAGTTGCTGATTGGCGGACGCCCACCAACGTTCAAGAAATTCAAGGTTTTCTCGGCTTCTACAATTACTACCGGTGCTTCGTACGAGACTACGCTTGAGTGCCAGTGCCTCTCTCTGATCTCACTCAAAAAGGAAATGAGTGGCGGTGGGGAGATAGCGAGCAAGAAGCGATCACTTGTTTGCAAAACACTGTGACCTCGGCGCCAGCCCTATGATTAGCCAATGCAATGGTGGATTACGTCATGGCTACGGACGCCTCGGATCGAGCCATTGGCGCGATCCTCCTGAAAGACCACAGTAATAGCAAGAAAACGGTCGCATACATGTCGCAAAAAGTGCAAGGACCGGAGCTCAACTACGCCATATACCAGTAAGAGATGCTGGCGGCTGTACATGCATTTAAAGCATGGAAATTCTATCTCGAATGCCGCCGATGCATCGTACGCACCGACCACCATGCTCTAAAATATTAAAAGACGTAGCCAAACCCTGAGTTGACGTTAAACCCGATGAATGGAGTTTCTTGAATCCGGATTCAACAACGATATCGAGTACCGACCAGGCAAAATCAACGCAGCAGAGGCGCTTGGCCACCGACCAGATATGATGGCTGAGGCAGCCATGCTAGAACTACAGCGAGATCCACATCTCAAGCAACTTTTTACACTAGGCTACAACTAGCACGGCGGACATGACAAAGCCAGATTTTGGTACGACGCACCCTATTGGTGGCAAAGATTTACTTGCCAGGTGGACGTCTTTGGTGACAAAGATTTACTTCGAGGAGACGACTGTTCGAAGGTCAAACCCTGATGGTCGGGACCATTTGAGATTGAGTGCATGTAAACCCCTATGAATGCGTGACTTAAACTCCCCAACACTATGCAAGTTCACTCGGTGTTCCATATTTGTAGAATCAAGCACTGCCGAGACCCCGGAGAGAACTTCCCTGGCAGGGATGCACCTCCTCCTCCACTTGTACAATTGGAAGAAGACAGAGTATGTCATCGAGGACATCCTCGACCATCGATGATTTGGCAAAACAACAGAATATCTTGTCCAATGGCATGGCTACGATGCTGCGCATTACAACTGGGAGCCGTATGACAACCTTCGAGACATTGATAACTTGATCGATGGCTACTACCGCCGTCACTGGCCACAACAACATGCGCGTCCGGACGCCGCGACTAAAGGGGGGGGAAGTGTTACGTATCAGACGTACACGATTCCCTAGTCTTTCCGCATAGGCATNGCTCGACGAACAACCCAACAACCTTGACTATACCCCATTCGCAACTCGATACTTGTATGTTTATGTTTGATCATTTCAACACTTGTCATCGAAGTACACTTAGCGCTAGTTATGAATCGCTCAGGTGTCCCCAATCCTAATCCGTGTTTTTCCCAGCAACTTCTACCTGTTCACCATTTACGCTCTGTTCGGTGTAACATGACACTCATCATCAAAGCATAGCCACTCCTGTAGAGGCTGGGGTCACAACCCATCAAATGGGGTTGAAAAAAAAGGGTGGGAACTACAAAAGTCAATCGGACGGACAATCTGGGACGATGGACTGGCCATCACGGTCACAACATCAGCTATCGGTGATGGGAAAAAATGTGAAGTATTTCCCGCCATTAGTTCAATATTAAACTTTAAAATGGGTCAGATGTTAACGGAAAACAGGCAGGTGTTGTGTGATCTGAGAGAGTGTAGCTTTATGAAAATTTGCCAGTTTCGCGCGATGATGGCGTCAGCCCATCAGCTCCCCATCAACCCTTTTGGTTGATGGGTGCTGATAGGCATAAACGTACGCTGACGGCCAGGTGCAGCTCTTGGTCAAGCTAGCGTTTGGCAGCGGTACAGGTCCATCACCATCATGGTCATACGCCATCAGTCCTGTCCTGTCTCACGACCAGTTGTGGCGGTGACAATGCTGGCGCGAACATGTCGAATCTTTGGTGCCAACTGCGAGGGCGGTTATAGATGCAAACGTTCGCGCCGGAACAACAACCATAAGACGGCCATCAGCCACTTTTCCTCGTCGAATTTTCAAGCCCATCAGTGATGGCCTGTGACCCCAGCCAGAGAATGTGCTCAGGCTATGATGAGCCTTTAGTAGGGGAAACTTGTGAAGTTGCCAAAAAACCTGCCTCCCTCCTTGAGGTGTTACCCCTGGCCTCCCCAGGTCCTTCCTCCAGATGCCAAAATGTCACGGTTGCAGATTGGGCTGCGGCGCATTTATTCCAACACCCAGAGTAACGTGCCGGTACCGCTGCCGCTGCCACCTCCGCTGCCACTACCGCCTCCGCTGCTGCTGCTGCTGCTGCTGCTGCTGATTCTACTGACTCTCTCCATGTCTTTTCTCTCCTCCTGCTCTGCGTTGGGTGCACAGCAGCGTGAGGTCGACGGCGCGCTGAATCTTCCGTCAGCTGATAGGCCAGCAGGGTTACAGACTAGCGAGGAGTCGATCGCGGCAACTGTGCAGCAGACGGAACGCGGGAAGGTGGAGGAGACAGTCGCCGCTGCCTTCACCACTAGCAGCAAGGGAAGCAATGTGGTTAGGAGGGCGGTGGAGCTCCAGACAGCTATCGCTGACATCATCGCCGGCAAGCGGGGCAGTAAGGGCACCGGCAGTGGTGCATCCATAAGCCCCTCCCTCCAACACCCAATTCAGCAGCCAACATGCGGAGAGGGTGCGCAAGGGGGGCCAGGGTGCACAGGATAAGAAGGATGAGAAGGATGAGAAGGGTGAGAACGGTGAGAAGGGTGAGAAGGGTGAGAGGGGTGAGAGGGGTGAAAGGGGTGAGAGGGGTGAGAGGGGTGAGAGGGGTAAGAAGGATGAGAGGGGTGAGAAGGGTGAGAGGGATGAGAAGGGTGAGAAGGGTGAGAGGGGTGGGCAGGGTGGGCAGGGTGGGCAGAGTGGGCAGGGTGGGGAGAGTGGGCAGGGTGGGCAGAGTGAGCAGAGTGGGCAGGGTGGGGAGAGTGGGCAGGGTGGGCAGAGTGTGCCGAGTGGGCAGGGTGGGGATATTGGGCACAATCAGCAGAAAAGGAAACAGAGCGGAAGGTGCATGGTGAGGGCAAACTTGCAAGTGCGGTGGTTGTGCTCTCCTCTCTCTAAGGCTCTCAACATGCAGCGACTCGTGGACGTGCAACTCAGTCGTGTGGTGTCTGCGCCTGCAAATTTCTTGTCACGTTGCGCACTTCACTGTGGAGCAAGTACAAACATGAGCAGTGGCAGCACCAGTGGCTCTTATAATGGAGGTAACACGAGTACCATCAGCAGCAGCATTAGCACCCGCAGCCGCCGCAGCAGCAGCAGTAGCAGTAGCAGCAGCAGCAGTAGCAGCAGCAGCAGCAGCAGCAGCAGCAGCAGCAGCAACAGCAGGAGCAACAGCAGAAGCAGCAGCAGCAGGAGCAGCAGAAGCAGCAGCAACAGCAGCAGTAGTAGCATCAGCAGCGGCGGCAGAAGCAGCAGCAGCAGCAGCATGAGCAGGAGCAGCAGTGGTGATAGTGTAGTTCTCAATGCACGCTCTACTCTGGAACGGGTGGCTCAGAACAGTTCAAGCACAAGCTGGCGCAACATTTTGGTGCCAACTGTGGCAATGACAGCATGCCCCCATTTCGTTCAGTGCAGCGTCTTGTGTTCCTGGTCTACACTGAGTACAATGGAACAGGAGGAGCAGGAGTAGGAGGAGCCGAGGGAGCAAAAGGAGCAGAAGAAGCAGGAGCAGAAGGAGCAGAAAGCCCAGCACTCCCTCATGTCCCTATCTACTTGCGCCAGCGTATTCGGCGACGGGACGGAGGAAGAGGAGGCATCCAAACTGGACCTTCCTATGAACTGCCGAGGTGGTGCAGCTATGGCATCGGACTGTCACCCCCACAGCACAAACAACACCATGACCGCAACGCCCCACGACAATGGAAATGCCTAGAGCAAAGGTATTACAACTGGCAACGACAACGGCGAATCTGTGCGGGGGTCCAAGTGGCAGTGCATGGAGGATCAAGACGTGCAACCCAGGTTCGTCACTGCACTGGACGTGGTCCGCCTACTCAACGTGTATGTCAACGGCTATGGAATTGTGTTCAACCAATGCTATCTCTTCTCTCCACGGCTTGACAAGGGAAAATGCTTTCGCACCTACCTTGTGAGTCTCCTCTGCACTTCTTTCTGCCCCTCTCTTCACCTTTTCCCTGCCTGCCTCCTCACATGCTCCCCCCCCTTCCACGGCTTGACAAAGAAAAACATTTTGGAACCTACCTAGTGAGTCGTCTCCCTGCCCCTTATCTTCAGCTCGTTCGTGTGCCTAAGCATCGGCAAAGGAGTGCTGGGAACCGGGAGGGGTCGATTCCACACCCGGTCTTCCGGCGGTGCAAGACATTGCACCCAGTTGACTCCCAGAGACTGATCTTTCCGCGCCTCGTTCCATCCATGCCAGTTGACTAGGCCAACATCATCATTCCATCTGCCAGTGCACATCAGCCGCGCTTGTTTTCATACAGCACCGGTGCACAACCCACAGGTTCTGACACGGGTTCTGACAAAGCTGTCTGGTGCTACTAATGTATGAAGCCTGGCGTTTCCATGAAGGGCCCCAGGCTGTCAATGAATGTCGTGGCCACTGTATGTGGAGAACAAGGGTGTTCAGCATTTTGACATCTACGATGTTGAGGCTTCTATCTCCCCCTCCCCCTCTCCATTTCAATGTCCCCTTCTCACGTCCTTCCCCTCTCCCTCTCCCTCTCCCTCTCCCTCTCCCTGTCTCTCTCTCCCCCTCCCCCTCTCTCTTACCCTCTCCCTCTCTCTCTGTTGGCCTGATGGTGAGTGTTCACCCTTGAGGGTCCCTAGCAATGGTTGGTTCACACCACCAACTGTTTTCGGAGAGACTGAAACTGTGGAGGCAACTGGTTCCAAGGATNACATCTACGATGTTGAGGCTTCTATCTCCCCCTCCCCCTCTCCATTTCAATGTCCCCTTCTCACGTCCTTCCCCTCTCCCTCTCCCTCTCCCTCTCCCTCTCCCTGTCTCTCTCTCCCCCTCCCCCTCTCTCTTACCCTCTCCCTCTCTCTCTGTTGGCCTGATGGTGAGTGTTCACCCTTGAGGGTCCCTAGCAATGGTTGGTTCACACCACCAACTGTTTTCGGAGAGACTGAAACTGTGGAGGCAACTGGTTCCAAGGATGGCAGAAAATTGGTCAGAGAGTGAGGCAATAGTTTTGGCCTCAATTGACTGGGAATGAACACTTCATAAATGCTCACAAGAAGTGGCATTTTATAGCCACTGATTTAAGATTTCCAGAACACCAAAGCATGCCAGATTTGAAGCTTCCTAGCAGATTCTATGGCTTCTAGAGTGTCTATTGGTAGGCTATCCTTTTTCCCACCTATGAAGGCATCCCTTCCTTCCTCTAGAAGCTTCTGCCCCTTCCTAGATTCATCAGCTTGTTCTAGTAGGAGGGAAGGTGTCCAGAAGACCAAGACACCTCTAGATGCCTTGTAGGACAAGTCACCCCTTCTACAAGGTGTGCCACCTTCCTGGACCCTCACCTGGCCTTCTAGAAACTCAAAGAGGAACTCTAGAGGTTGAGCTAGCTTCCTGGCATCTATTTTCCACCTCCCTTCAGGCAGGAAAGAAATTCATCGTGTGGGACTTGAACCCGGGCCCCTTCCTCTACAGGTGGACACCATTAACCACTAAGCCAGAAAGGCTTGTCTTTTTTGTGTTCCTTTTTGGAGTCACTCCTGCCATGGTGAGGAGCATTACACCAACAATCTCCCCCTTGCGCATCACCCATGGCAGTTGTCCATGCTTAATCTGCAACTCAGGATCCTTTCTCCTCATGCGAGGCGATCTTACATTATACTGCTCCCTCCCACTCAGCCCCATCCTTCTTGTACAGTGCCACCTTCACGCTCCTCTTGCGTGAAGAAGACTTGTGTGAACCCTGTCCAAACGCCCTTGTCGGCATCATACCTTTTTGTCCTTCTTCGCACACGGTTACTCGTGCGGGGCTCTTGAGGCGGTTGTCGTTGTTGCTTTCCCCTTTTGGCGCCATCCTTTCCAAGCGCCTGCTCCCCCTCTCTTGGAGACCTTGGAGACATCTGTTGACTCCCCGCCTCCTCGTCCATCTCCGGTGCTTCGGATTCCTCATCCGAACTGGCTGGAACAAAGTCTGCCACTTGCCCATCCCTTAGACGATCTTCTCTGGCTGGTGCAGCTGTGAGGACGTCACCCTCATCCACGTCCTCCGGCGTCTCCCCCTCAAGGAGTGGCATCCACTCCCCCCTTTTGGAGAGACCTGCCTCCTTGTCTGTCCAACGACTTTTCTCGTCGAATGTGACGTCGCGACTCCGCACAATCTGCTGCCTCTTTGGGTCAAAGAGCCGGTACGCCTTGCTTCCACTCACATATCCAAGGAAAATACACCGGCGGGTACGCGGGTCCAGCTTGCTCCGTCCCTCACGTGCCTGCACCATTGCATGTGCAACACAACCAAACGTGCGGAGGTGAC